>AYEL01072235.1:0-50797 GCA_000484575.1 Olivierus martensii
GGTCAGGAATAGATCTATCGGTGAAGTCCGATGTCGGTTCCAAATTAATATAACTGCCTGAAGAATCAATCTGCTTGTTGGCCTCGGTGGTCTAGCGGTATGACGTTGGGACGTTAGCCCAAAGGTCCCCGGTTCGATCCCGGGCTGAGGCAGATTTTTTCTTCTTCAGGTAAATTAGTCAAAATTCCTGTTTAATTTATAATTAATAGATGGCGCCACTCGTTGGCTTAGTAATTTCTATAGTTTATCTAAATTTATTTCGGTTTAAAATTCTGTTGTGTATCTCAAGGGTTAAATTTGGCAAGTTGTTTGCATTTATTTGGATTATAATTCCCATGAAGTTTGTATTGTATATATATTTGAATAATTGTTGACAAGAATTAATACAAATTAACTGATATAAAAAAAACTGGTTTTTCTATTGATTGTCTACTTGTCAGTTACACTTTATAGAAATGTTGTTGGAAAATTAAAATGCATTTTCTTCAAAATAAAAATATAGGCAAATAGAATACAGTTATTCTACATTTTTATTTTTATTTAATTCTTTTGTAAAGAATTCTCTGTTTTGCTTGTTTGATAAAGCTTAATATGAAAGAAAGACAAACCATAGAAAAGAAAATAATGAAAAGATTTATAAAACCAATATTTTGTGCTAGTATAAGTGGAAAATTCTTAATAATAAATGTAAGTTCTATATTAATTTGCTAAAATTTTCAGATTTTAAATAATGAGTTTTTTTTTTTTCATTAACATTTATAATCTTTTGTATACATATATTGTGCATTTGAAAAATTGGTAATTATAATATAATCATTGATTTTGGATTAATAAATAATATAAAATATAAATTATGTAAAAAATTTGTAACATAAGTCCAGTATTAAATTGTAATAAACTGTCAATAAAATTTGTAACAGATTGAATATAATTGCCATGGTATCAGTGGAGATTAGAAGGAGCGATCAATAGAGCCTAGCTTCTTCAACATTATTTTATTGTTAAATAATGCATCCATAAATAATGAAATGATATTTTAAGAAACTGAGCTCCATCATTGTCTTGTTCCAGTCTCTGATAGCATTATTTCAAATATATGGAATATGTAGAATTTTCTACATAGTTATTTCCATATCTACTATTTTTTCTCTAGCATCAAAATGCAGATGTAAGGTAATTATTTACAAAAATTAATAATGTAAACTGGTCAAACAAAATATTAGATGATTCTTTTTCTTTTTTTTAAATCAACAATTAATTTAACATCTAGTGAATCTGAATTTCTATTTATGCTGAGACAAAAACAATTTCAGTATATTTTAAATTTTCAATTAAAGTATATAAATAGATTGAAGGAATTTAAAAAATGATGAATCTTTCTATTTACTAATCTTACTATATATTTTTAATTATGCATTGCTTTTGTAGAACATTGCATTTAAAAATATAAAAATATCATCTATAGTTAAAGTGATTGCTTTTGTAATAGAAATATATTTTACAATGAAATATTAAGTTTCTTAAGTAAGCAATTACTAATACTGTATTTTAGAACTGGATATTTCTAGTGTTTAATAAACTAAACATCACATATTCACTGTTGAATATGTGACATATAATATAAATATTTTACTTATAAATTCATAATAAATTAATATTAAAATTATATTATATATTTAATAAAAGTAAACTATAAGCCAATAAAAAAATAAATAACTATATATACTTATTTTGCCTATAGTTTTACTCTTATTTAGTATTTGCCCTAAGAAGTAGGGCAAATACTAAATATAATTATTTAATTTAATTAACGAAACGTTAATATTTTTGTTTCAGATTATTTAAATCAATCACATTTAAAATATATATTTTTATTCTCATCGAAATGTAAAACTACGTTTACTTATTCATAACAGAAAAACAACTTTGTAATTAAATCAATTAAAAAATAATAAATATTCTCAAGTAAACTATTTAGACATGTGATATTTTTCTTTATAAGCTTTAAATGGATTTAGTAATTCCATAATATAAGCAATCTGCGAATATATATTTTGGTGTATTCTTTAACTTACTAAAATATATATAAAATTATATATCTATATATAATGTGTGTGTTTTTATATACAAGCTTTATATTTTTTCATGGAGTATTTAGATTATGCTATGTATAGAACAAACGGATTTTTATCATTTATAACAATCCGGATAAAGGGACTGCATTGTGCTGCTTATAAAGATGGATTAAATATAGAAAGATAAACTTTCAGAATCAGATATTGTTTTCGTGTGTAATAACTTTATCTTCCTGCACTCAAATAATTTAAAAAAAAAGAGAGAAAACTAAATAAGTTTACTTAAAGTATTACATGTCTTACTTACCGTAATATTGTTTTTTACTATTCAGATCGTAACTTGAATAACAAAATAGGTTTTTGTCTACGAAAAAATATTTCAAGTTTGGTATCAAAAGACAACTCTTAAAAATGTTGATAAAATGGTATCAGCAGCTTGCCTGTTTTACTAAACAGTAGAATATAAGATAAAAAATAAAATCGGTTTTGTTATTGATGCTATGCGGAGAATCTGCAATTGGACACCAGCTTGAGAAGTAGTTACTTTATAAGAGAACATGATAAAGTAATAAAAATATAAGTAAACAAATCCACATATACATAAATATATATATAAGATATAAAAGAAAAATTTATATAAAATTTAAGATATGAACTCTGCATATTTACTTTACAATTGTTTATTATTTTCAACAAGATGGGCACTGCTCTTTCTCTACTTCAAAATTATTTTCAATTGACTGAGAAGAAAATTTAATTTAAAATTTATATTTGTTTTATTCATCGACTATCATTTGATTATAAATAATAAATTCTCATCTACGACATCTATCATTATATTATGTATCTACTTCAGTTTTGTACAGATCCAACAATCGTTTAATTGAATCGATCAAAATTTGATATAGCGATAATATTCCACTCGAAAATTAAACGAATACAGTATAATATTATCCTTTTATTAACAATATTTAAGTAAACATTTCATAAGAATTAATTAAATTCTTCCGTCCGTGAGCGATATTTTGCTTTTAGATGCGCAACTTTGGCTACACGAATTTCTAACGATAAAATTTAATTCGATTTTGACGAAATTCTAAATTTGTTTAATCTGATACGATGTTGATTTTAATTAACGGATTAATTTCGTATACAGAATGTGATATAACATCTTTACTTCTAATAATTTTAATCATAATACTGAGTGGCAGTAATATTAAACAAAAAAAAAATTATCATCTTAAATTTTCTAAGTGATATTCTATATCAGTTAAAATAATAGAATATAATAAGAATATTTTATTACATTAATGATATTTTATATTCAAAGAATTTCGCCTTTTAAATATATCAATTTTTTTGAATAATTCTATTATAAAATTATTATTATTAAAGCTAAAAGATTTTTTTACATACTGAAAACTTAGATTAAATTATTTCTTCTGGCAAAATTCGATAAAGTAATTGAAAATAATATTTTTTGAAGGATTTTACATAATATTTCTATAACTGTCATCTAAATATTATTTATATCTAGGCATAATTCTATTAAAAATTGTTACAAATAAATATATATTAAATTTATTTGCATGAATGCGCTCCATTTTAATATTCAAGTAATAAGTTTGATATATTCTAAAAGGTCAAATTATTAACTGGAAACAATCGCTGAAGAATTTATTAATTTGAAAACATTTATTATATTATTTATAATATTTTTATAGGGGTTTTAATCGCTTCGTATGCGCTTTAATTCTCTTAATATTTATTCAATAAGCAGTGAATTAAATTAGTAATAACGTCTATTCGCAGAGAACAAACTGCTGCAGTTTTAATTTTTCTTATCACATAATTTTCGCAATTAGATACCATTTTATGTGTGACAATTAATGTCGCCTGGTGTAAAATAAATTGTCTATAGAATTTTTATAAAATTTTTACGAATAATCATCGATTAAAGAAGTAAAACCAGGCTATTAATTGAATTAAAAAATTTTGCATTCTTATTATTAAATGTTTTTAAATTTATTAAATGGTAATTACTGTTTTCCATTAATTATTTTCTTCCAAAAATTAATTTTATTTTCTATCATCTGATAAAGTTCTTTGATTTGTTTCGAGTTCTTAAAACGGATCCAGATGTAGATCAATCTGTTTTGAATAACTGTTGCAAGAAATATTTTCCTATAAGAATATTCTATCAAAGAATATAATTCACTAAACAGGGACAGCATTATGTATGATTACTCACGTTACTGAATTAAGGAAGCAATATGTTTAAAGAAGACTGTTAGTGATTCAGATGTTACTTGGAATAATTTAATCAAACATATAATACCAAAACAAGTAACTGATAACTCAAAATAAAAAATCTTGCCAAGTTCTGTAAAATATTCCTTTATTCGTTTTTTCTTTTTTATATTTTAATCCTGTTAAATCGCAGTCTCAAAAATACATCTTTAAATAAATATCACAGTATCAATATTAATGACTTTTTCTCAAGCTACAATTTTAATAAGTCTTAAGTCTTGCAAACGAAGCAGAATATTAAAATACTCTTGTGAATAAAGAAAGAAAATTTATACTCCGCAAAACACATAAATAATACATAAGAAATAAATTTGACTTTTAAGAACTTCCATGGTTTTCGGCTTGCATTCATAAAGATACGAAAAAAAATAAAAAATTCATTTTAAAATTAAATCATGATTTTTGTTTATCTTCATAAATATTTTAAAACTAAAAAAGTAATTTTAAAAATTAACAAGTTTTCCAATTATTATTATTTTGAATGATTTGTAAATAAAGAAAAATTTAGTAAAATCGTGACTGTTTTGTGAATATTTTTCATTATATTTACGTGTATTAATTTCTAATGTTTTCAATTATAAAAGACTTTAAACATCATAAATTAGCACACGTAACGCATATAATAAAATTTTATTGTTTTTAATTAAATATTTTATTATTTTATCATTATTTATTGATCTGCATGCAATATTAGATCAGATAGATATATTTCGAGAAAGTTATCGTGCCAAGATTTGGCGAAAGATTATTATGATTTACCTGATTATCAGTAATTTCAATAAAAACCGAAAATATTTATTATTCTATCAAACATCTTTCGAACAAAACTGCTGAATATTTGATCTGGCAATTTTCTAAGAATGTTTATATTATTTTGCGATCGAATAGATCCATAACAGTTAAGTATTTTTTTTTTTAGCAAACTGAGTCCCGAGATCGTTGTTAATTTTCAACAAAATTTAAACTCTAATACACTTTTTTTTTTTACAAATTTCTAAAGCAAATCGAATCATTCTGCTAGAACTGCTTGGACACAATGCTAAAAATAATTTATAACTTATACAGAATTTATCCGAAGACATTATATCTATCATATTGAAATTATGTTAAATATATAAAAATATTTTGACATCAGTTTAAATGATTTGCTTTATTTTTATATGAAAAAATACATAAAATTCAAAATTATGTTTTCATTATTTTTGCTTAATGTATGCTTGGTTAATATTCAATATTTTGCTATTTCAGAAGCATCTTTTTCCAAAGAAAAAAATATATATATATTAGAATTTTCTCAGTTATCCAAAAGCAACTGAAAAATTCTGCTGTGTAAAAATTTTTTAGAATTTTTTCTATCATAAAAAATGATATTAAAATAATAATAATGATGATGACGATGATAAATTCGTCCCATTGTTTTATACGCTAAGTCAAGCTGCTTTTGTGAAACGATAGTATTCAAACATTATCATCATCACTGGATTATATAAGATTATAAAAAATTACGCGGTCTAATCTCCGAAAATAATCCTAATCAAAATAATAACTTTTTTTTAACGCTCTTATATTTTCTTTCTATAAAGCTTAGAAGCCATAGGAGCGTAGAAAACAATCGAATGAATTTATTATCATCATTATTATTGCTATTTAACAAATTCTCAAAATTAAGATAATTTTAATCAATAATTTATTACTTAAAATAGCTACAGTTGTCCAATATGGAGAGCGGAGATGGTGAATTTGGCGAGGATTTTAAAAATCAATTTTTCACAATAAGCTTTATTATTATTCAAATTTTTAATTATTAAATAGTAATAATAATATTTAAAATTAGTAAGTTACGTTTTCTTATGGTTTAGAAAATGCTTTATTAGATATACAGAAGATTCAGTTTTACAGAAATACGTGAGCGTAATGAACCCAATATCAGTTTAAATAAAAAAAAAGAAAAATTCTAAGTAATAGAAGAATTAAGTCTTATGCACATCTGTTGGAAGTGTTATAAATTGATGTTTGTGCATGATAAAAAATAATATATTATTTCTCATAAAATATATTTCACGTTCACTTATAATGAAAGATTTCTAATCATATTTATTATTGTTTAATAAACACAGACAAAACATGATTAACAAAATTTTAATGCTTATACTATATAATTACACAGCACTATACATGATTAACAAGGATTTTTAATGCTTTATTATTTATGTAATGAGATTTATTGTTGTTATTATTATTTAAATTTTACTTATGAATCAGTTATAACAAGGCACCCAAACAGAAACATCTATTTTGTTAGTGGCTGTTACCAAACACATTGTGAAATTTCCTCTTCAGTTTCTGTCTGCTGTGTAAAAGTAGAATCATCTTTGCCAAATGAAAAATCCAAATTTCCTTGGAAATGAAAATTAATATGTTTTATAAAGAAAATATTTCAGTCCAATCAATCAAAAAACATATGCCAATGTAAACAAATAATTAAACATTTTATTTAATTAATTCTATAAAAGTTTATAGCAAATTATTTTTTATATTAACTTCATTAAAACAAAACCTTATTCTTCTAAAACTAGCAGATCTTTCATGATGATATTAGTTACAAATACAATAAGCAAGAAAGGTAAATTTACAAATAATGGGATATAGAAGCAAAACCTCACATTCCCCCACATCTAAAGATTTGTGATAAAGTTTAAAAAAAATCTATCATAAGTGCAGATTTGGATGCATTTCAAGAACTATTTTGTTATTTATTTCTTATATATGATGATAAACTAACTTTTTTTGTAAAAAATCGGAGAGAAAACATAAATTACAATTAAAATTTGGAGAATGTTTTTTTGCTCTGATATATTGAATAATATGAGTTATGCATTAAACAGGTGTAGATAATGTTATCTTTGTACATATATCATTAATTTATTAATTATATAATTTTAATGTATTAAGTGGCTTGTATCAGGACATAAAACAAAAAATTGTGAAAAATGAACATTGTAGAGAAAAATAAATAATATAGTACTTTCAAAAAATATATCATTTATTAAATAACAAATGCTATTAATATAGGCACTGACTTACATAAGGGTTAAGTTTTTGTAACTTTACACAAGTTAGATTTTACATAAGTAAAAAAAAAATTTTTTTAGCAAAAATTCTGGATAAAAACTCCTGAAGATAAGTAACTATAGTGATTGCATTTATACATTATGGTGCCATACTGTTTCGTGACTGAAAATGATACAACACTGCATGGAATGATATAATAATAATATGATAATTAAAATCAACCAAAAACACACAAGACATAAATTAATCAAGTAACATGAGCTTAATTGTTATAAACTAACATGTTTAGTTTTGAAACTTACAAATACAATAGCTATTTATATTATATATCTTAAAAAAATTTAAAAAAATTACAGAAAATATTTTATGTAAAGTCGAATTTACATAAGTCGGGGATTGGCTATACAAGTACACTCAGCCCTCGATTTACACGGTAGATACATTCCTGGAAAAATCGTGTAAAACGATATGATAATTAAAATCAACCAACAACACACAAGACATAAATTAATCAAGTAACATGAGCTTAATTGTTATAAACTAACATGTTTAGTTTTGAAACTTACAAATACAATAGCTATTTATATTATATATCTTAAAAAAATTTAAAAAAATTACAGAAAATATTTTATGTAAAGTCGAATTTACATAAGTCGGGGATTGGCTATACTCTATTTTGATATCTTAAGGGACACCGTCTGGACTGCTTCAATCGCTCCGAAGTAACACTGTTAGAAATACTATCAGATGCATCTGATGTATCTGCAGTCATCTCATATCTAAAACATATTGGCATTTATCAATGTATATAACTTCAGTGTTAGACTACTGTACTTTATTGACGTTTGGATTTCTGCCTCTTCTTTTGACTCCTGTCCTGCTATCTCTTACCAACACAGAAATACATAACCCAGTGTTTGGTGCAGCATGGCCCAGGTGGCCCTTGCGCAAATCTGATCAATTTAATTGGGGCTACTAAGGGGCAGATGTTTACTAGCTGGTCTTGCCTTCGATGATTCGTGAGTTGTCAATCAATTTAGTTATTATCGGGGCTTACTGACGCCGAACGGTGCATAAGGTTTGTTACAGACAAAAAAAAAATGTTAATTTTGGCGATCTTTTGGGCGGGATTCTTCTGCCCTTGGAATGTATAGTACTATTTTAATAGGAATATTCGTATACATATTTTAGGAATTATATCATATTGATATATTTATTTTTTAACCTTGAACTATTTTTATAAAAAATAATTATAATCTATTTGCTGTTTTGATATTTTTGCAAATATTTTTAATCTTATAATTTTTATACTATACTATACTTGACAATAGCATCAGAAGTCAGTATTGATCCTATGGGAGAGCCGAAAGTCATTTGTATCACTATGCTGATGGTATAATCCACTAAATTATTCACGATGTTACAGTAAATTGTCATAAAATAATGACAGTTTTGACAGATAAGCAATGTGCTCTGTATAAAATTATGACATTTAAACATGATTTTAACATGTAGTAAATTATTTATCTGTCTATAATATATACTATGATCAGATGTGCAATGATGTTCTGCACATTCTAATCCATTCTAACTTTGTTCTAAATTGACAGAAAGTTGTAATTTTAAATCATTTTCAAAAGGCTATATGATTAGCTGTAAAACGAAGCAAATTACATAGAATGTTTATTCTAAATTGAAAACTGAAAACCTAGAGGCATGATTACATAAAAATAAATACTGTTCTTACTGACACTGTTATCTTTACATTGAAATTTACTGTTCTGTGCACATTAATACCATCATAAAAGTTGATAATATGCTGCTCCCATAGATTCAATACTTATTTCCAATGTTGTCATCAAGTAGAGTGTATATTATTATTTCAAGATGTTAATATTTATTATATAAAAATTTCAGAATAAAACAATAATCTTAATTATAATCCTATACTCAGAATTATAATTGATTAAAATTTTTTAGTGTTGATTTGTGTAAGTAACTATATTTATTTATATTATAGAATATAAAATTAATATATATTTTATGTGGTTGAATTGTATGTTATAGAAAAATGGAAAAAATGTGAATTTCAACAAAGTCTATATATCATTATATTGAAATTTTTTTACTCTATATAATTAATAAATTAAATTATAAAGTGTGTTATAAATGAATGTTTAATAATTTAAAATTAAACATTAATTTAAAATGATGATGATTTAATGTTTAAAATTTAATATTTTACTACAATGAAAAATTATTAAATTTTTAATTAAAAGAGTTAATTTATTCTTAAATAATTTAAATCATTTTTTAGAATTAGAGTCAAAAGTTTAAATGAATCATCTGATATTGCTGCTCTTGCTCAAGAAATTATAGAAAAATTTCCAATTATTCCACCTATTAAAGTTAGAGAAGTTGAACAATTATTATATTATCTACAAAAGAGAAAAGAAATTTCAAAAGGTATATTTTTATATTGTTTATTTAATTAAAAAACACTAAATTAATGACATGCATTCATTTTTTCTTTTTACAAGAATCTTTATCAATCTATATTTACAAAGTTTCATTTTCATTTATTTTATATTGAAATACTATTCTTATTTCACTTTTAAATATATAAAAAAAATTATAACATAAATATTCACTAGTCTATTCAATAGATTTTTGTTTAAAGAATTTTCCCTTGAAATATAACATTTTCACTATTTTTAATCATCATCTATTTTTATATCTAATGTTAAAATTTATCCATTGATTAAAATTTTGACATTATATCTGAGAGTTAATTTTTAAAGAATAATCTTCTAGTACAGATGAAAAAATTTAATTATAAATTAAATTTTTTATTATTATAGTTTTATCATCAAAATCTATTCTTCTTTTTTAAATGTTTTTACTTTTAAAAGTGAATAAAAGTTTTGTGTTTACAAGATATCTAAGCTGAGGATTTTTTTCCTGAAAAAATTATAAATAAGGTGCTCAGCCTTTACATGGAAGAAAAAAATTGGAAAATTTTTCAATGATGATAAAATTCACTGATTTAGTTACAATACATTTCCATTGGTGGCCAGATGGGCAAATGGTAATGGTGTCGGCGTGCCATGCAAGAGGACCTAGGTTCATGTCCTGGATCTAGTAACTCCTAAAAAGTTTTTTGGGTGCTGGGCCTGGCCTGGCAATCCCCATCTTTCATCGCCTCCCCAGGTGTTGGTGCTGCCTGTGGTTGGAATTGGCCCCACCTGTTAGTAATCTCCTTGATTGGAAAGGGGAGTAAAAAAAATAAATACTTTTCCATTGTGCCTTCATGCCAGTTGTGTGATCCTTGCTATTTTTTTCTAACAAAAATCATTATCTTTAATATTTTTTAGGTATCTAAATACTGGATACAGATTAAAAATATTTGAAAATATATAAATTTGATATATTACACTTTTTATGTTGTTAGCATATTTGTGGTAGCAGAACAATCTGCTATATTTATTTCTAAAAATACAAACAATATAACAATATGTATTTAACAAAAATGGCTATTTCTTCTCAATTCTTTTATTAAAAATATGTGAATGTGGATGATTATTCATATTTAAATACAATCAAATATGTTAATTTATTGGGTGCTTCACAAAAAAAAAAAAATTGGAAACATGTAGATCAATCTTTTTTTTTAATAAATAAACATAGCAACCACTAGTATATGTGTCATAAATTGTTACATTTCCTTCTAATATTAATTAATGTAGTTTCTTTCTAATTGGCAATTTGTGCATTTTCTAATACTTTTGATCATTTAGAAATTACAGGAAGATTATTTTATAACTGATTTCAATCATCAGATTTGTACTCCTAGCTGATCATGTATGCTGGTCCACTTTCTACTTTTATCAGCTGGAGCAAAATTTTTGTTGCATGATTTAATTTTTATTTTTTATTATTTATTAAACTTTGCTAAATATTTTTGTTGAGATTTGGAAATGACTGAAATTTTTATTTCTTTGATATTTCCTGCTGAACAATCACTTCAATAAAATCATATTGTAGAAAAACACAATTGGATGTAATGCAATATGATTGAATCCAGCTCTCCTTTCAATTATCTTAGTTTTATCTGTCCATCATGACATTTCGATAAGTTTGGAATTTTGTTTTTTGTTTTCTTATTTATTTCAATAGTGAACTGGATTTGGAAAATTTTTTAAATTATAAAAGTAATTATTTATTTATTTTAATGAATGTCATATTGTTTTAATACTCGAAGGTTGGGAATCAGCTTATACATAGGTTTCAAATTTTTATTGATTTTTAAATTCTGAAGTTAGGGAATTTGGCTTATACATGAATATATACAGTATTTAATTTATTTACAGGAAATTTTAAGAACTAATTATAAACTAAAGAATATAAAATTCAATGAAGGCATGGGACGTTTTTAGAGTGCATGAGAGGGTCAAATCTGAAGCAATATAAGGAGTATCATTCATGATTATGGATATATCTGACTGATTATATTGTTTCATTACATTAAGTAGCTTATGAAAATCCTTTCTATGATGCAGTATGAACAACTGAGCAAATTTGAAAGGAACTACAAACCTTTGTCTCTTTTCCCTATTTGGATCTTGTTGAGGCTTACCAGATTTGACTTTTATTAAAAAATCTGTCAAAGAACTTAGCTTCTGCCTTCCTCAAGATGTTTTTATTGACTTATAACTGCCTTGATTTATGACTACTTGTAATTACAATGGCAATGTCATTGCAAAATTTATCAGTGGCATCAATAATGATGCCACTGATTAAAATTGGTTAAGACAAATTGATAAATAGTTCAAATACTTGAGCAATAGTGTGATATACAAAAAGCATTCTTTTTGTGTCTGATTCTTGTATTTTTGTATTCATTAAGTTTATTACAATGAAGAGGAGTATAATAATAAATATTGGTAGTTGGCAAAAAATTATTTTATAAATTTTGTGCATTTTTAACTTACAACAATGGAGTTTGAACCAAACCATGTTTAATTCAAGGATAGAATTATATACGAAACCCCTGATTTAGGGCATAACTCAAAAAAATCGAAGTATGTTTTAAATATTTTTGTCACATGCAGTAAATATCTTTATTAAAGAGAGAAGTACCCTAGAATGCTATATTAAATGATTGAATCCTCTGATGTAACATTAAGATTTTATTCTTCTGTTTGTTGTTCCTTAAAATTTTCAAATAGTTTTAATCTGATGTTTAAAATTCAGAGTAAATTTATTGTATAAATAATTTGATATTCTATAAACATCAAATTACACAGCCCTCGATTTCCACGGCACTCAATTTACACGGTTTCGCTTTTACACGGTTTTTAAATGAAAAAAAAATGGGTTTTATTTTGATTGTTTTGCATTATAAATTAAAAGAGTAACATATTGTCACATTTTGTGGGTTTACGAGTTCGTAGAGATGGGGGTTTTATTTTGATTGTTTTGCATTATGCCATTTATAAATTTTATGTTTTATTTTGATTGTTTTGCATTATGCCATTTATAAATTTAAAAAAGAGTATCATATTGTCACGTTTTGTGTGTTTACGAGTTCGTAGAGATTGATAAACAGTGAATACAACTATATTTCGTATAGTCCAATTTATTCACACAAAATCTTGTTTCACTATAACTAAATTCAATGATTTTATATTATGATCCCTTACAAATATCAAAATCTGTATTATAATTATTAAATATTAATTTATACTCCATTTTAATTAATTTTCAGAGAATTACAAATTTTTATAACCATATATAGTCTAGTTAAACTTGGAAAACTTGCAAGTAAATTTTGTGCAAGAGAAAACAAAATTTTATCCGTTCATCAATCCCACGTTATATTTTTGGGAATAATTCTCACGGATTCACCTTTATCTCACGGATCATTAATGCCATCGTCTGACAACGTGACAAGGAAATCTTTCTTAGTTACAGAGAAACGTTTCGGTCTGCTTAATATTCCTTTTTTCCCCAACCACCCTTCCTGTTCGTTTCAATAGAAAGACTGACGAAGACGAAGATGAGACCAAATTTGAATGCTTCTTTACAAAAAAAAAAGATACAAAAATAAAGTACAGAATTTTTCGGTCTTCAACTTGAACTTAAAAGAAACTTTTCTAAAGATATCAAACGTTGTATATGTACTTAACTTTTTTTTATGCTCGATGCAAATCATGAAAAAGTGCAAAACATTCTTATCAATTATAAAAATAATTTGTATCTTTTCTGATTTCATCTAGCGTAAAAATTTAAGTATATACAAAATTTAATAGTTAAAAAATTTTTTACGCTTCAGAATTTATAGTCAAATTATTTGGACTTTCATAAAAAACATTATGAATTATACGACCATAAAAAAAAATACATTAACAAGGTCAATTTCATGCCACATCATTATTTATCATAAAAAAACTTGAACTTAAAAGAAACTTTTCTAAAGATATCAAACGTTGTATATGTACTTAACTTTTTTTTATGCTCGATGCAAATCATGAAAAAGTGCAAAACATTCTTATCAATTATAAAAATAATTTGTATCTTTTCTGATTTCATCTAGCGTAAAAATTTAAGTATATACAAAATTTAATAGTTAAAAAATTTTTTACGCTTCAGAATTTATAGTCAAATTATTTGGACTTTCATAAAAAACATTATGAATTATATGACCATAAAAAAAAAAAAATACATTAACAAGGTCAATTTCATGCCACATCATTATTTATCATAAAAAAATTATATTAAATTGATTAATATTGAATTAACAATCGAAGTTAGACTGAAATAATAACAACGAAGTCCTATAATTCACCTAGACTAGTGAATCATAAAAAAGCCATTAACGTAATAAGACTAAACAATAAACTGTTCCTGTTTTAGTCATATTATTCATTTATGTAAATATATATTTTATTATATCTAATTCAAAGATGTGTTTTTTTTTTAAATCCGACAGATCTTTTCATGTGTGTAAAATGGTGCAAGCGAAACAGGAGATTGAACATGACGTTTCGTCTCTTTTAATTCGCTCCCTACCTCCGTATAAAATGAACCATCCTGTCTCCCGAAGCTGACGTATAGCGTGAGACTCCGACGGTAAGAGTGACGCTAAAATCGGTTCCTTCCAAGCCTGTTCAGTAGGATTTTTCTCATTCATTTTTCGAAGATAAGCGTCAGAGTTTAATCGTAGACAACAAGGTAAGATTCCGCCATAAATATTTTTTTAAATTAATTATTAAATTATATAAATATCTTCTTAATAATATATTAAAATCATATATAGTCTATAATAATAATAATAATTTTTTTTTTGCACGTTTGATAAATTTTATCATTATATTCGTGTTTTATTTATTCGAATTTTTTATTAAACAGTTATGTCGAATAATAGAAAAGAAATTGGGGGAAATCGATGCTTCTACCCGAAACGGTAATGGTTTGGTTTGGGGCCCAGATGAGCTTGAGGGGATTTGAGAAGTGTTAATGTAAACTTTCACACGCTATTTTTCTCTAAAAACAAAATTTAATATGGCCGCGATAAAGCCAAACTATATTTCCTACGAATTACTGGAATAATAAAATTTAATGGATAAAGTAAAGATCTGTCTGTGTGGTGCCACTAAAACGTTTCTTTGTTGAGAAGTTAAGAAAATCGATCCATCATTTCTAACATTTTATATATAGAAAACCATATATCCTATTCGTTCCAATATTTTCTTTAGATTAATTAAAATTTACAAAACTAAAAAATAAGATCGAAGAAAAGATAAAGAAGGATTAGAGAGTACTGAGGTTAATGAAGTGGCAAGTATCAATCAACTTGATAATTATATTGAACTTCTTTATGAAGAAACAGCTGAAAAGATAAGAGGCTCTGCATTAGTATTACAACTCTCAAGAAATCCTGATAATTTAGGAGTTTTATCAACAAATGGTAAATATCTGTTTTTGTTATTTCATGGTTTAACATTGGTTTTAGAAATAGCATAGTAACATTATTTTTTCATTTTTTTAAATATATTTTCTTTATGAAAAATTATTTTGAAATTAGATACATTGAAATAAAATTTCAGTCATTATTTTTAGATTTCATCTTAATACATTGAGGACCTACAATATTTCTGTTAGAATTACTAATATTTTAGATATTTTTTAATAAATTAATATATTACATAAATATAAACTGTTACTTACTACTGCTTTTACTTACACTTATGTGGATTTCTGGGCGGAAACAACAGGCTGACGGCCTAGAAGCGGTCCACATTCAATGCGTGAGTCGGGACGACGAATGAGGCAAACAACTCGAAGAAATTGAGTCAGAGATCCACATTTAATTAAATTCAATAGCTTCTTTATTAATTAAAATAAATACGAGAGAGATTTGAAATCTACATGAATGTTTCCCGACAGAAATAAGGAGAGATGTACTGGAGACACAAAACTTCACTTGGACGGCATAGGAGACACTAACAGTCTTTAGTCCTTATTCACTTATCAGTCTTTAGTCCTTTGGTAAAAGATGACTTAAATCCACTTTACTTTTTTTTTTCATGTCACTATTTCCAAATTATTTTGTTCTTCTTTAATTTTGTGGGTGGCGAAATATGGGTGGACAGAGAGCAGACTTTTAATCCAACTGATAGGCAAGAATGAGAACTTGGCTAAAAGCCGTCGGCAAAACAACGACTCGGATCAATGAGAGGACTTGGCAAAAGCAACGATGACTTTGTGGAAAGCATCGACAGAAGCGTCTCGGCAAAAAGCATCTCGACCTTTCCCAGCACCACTCTTTTATACCTCTGACCTCTCTTCATCCCTTTTTCCCGGGGATGGCTGTTATTGTTTCTTACACAATCATCCTGATAGATCAGGTAACATTCCTAACACGACATTTGAATAAACCATCTTAAATTATTACTTCCAAAGAACAGTAAGACAATCTGACACCTCCTGTTTCTCAATCAACTGCATCATTAGATTTAATTTCAACTGCATCGTTAAATTTGATTTTGATTTGTATCTGTGACAATAAAAAGGGGGGTTTCCCGATCCCCACACTTTTAGCTTATAGACTATTCAGTTCTTTTAGCAGTTAAGTTTTAATTAATTACTTATTACATAAATATTTTTATAAAAATCATAACTTGATTTCCTTATATCAAATTTTTATAGAATTCAAAAAATGTGATTCTTTGAGTTGTTGAATCTTCTCTACTTTAAATGGAAAATGACTGCTTCTGTACATTTGCATTAATTAGCAGTCAAAAATGCAGAAGTAAATGTATATTCTGTATATTTGCTTCTACATTTGACTGCTAATTATAATATCTTTATATATTGATATAAAATAATGTTATGTAAATTTCACAGAAAACTTTGAATTATTATAAATAAGTCATCATTCATTAAATTTATATAGTTTTTTGAATTATATTGCTTTAAAGAAATAACTTTTTTCAAATAAATTTTTCTGAATTTTGAGAGTACAGTTTTATTGTTTCTTAGATGATCAAAATTAGAATCAAATTAAAATTATAAATATTGCAATAATTTCTTGCTGTAAATTTACAAATTTCTTTTTTTGTTTTTCAATAAATAATAGAACATTTGAATATATGTATGTATGTAATTTATTTATTTTATTATAATAAATGCATATTGTCCATAATTTTGATTTTTTTTAATGTTTTCTGAATTATTTGGGAAAATTAAAATGTGTGTGTTAATTTCCCAAATAATTTCTATGATGTGCATATATATGCATAAAAAATTTTTTAAATTTAATTTTTGGTTGAAAATATGTGCATGCATTTGTATAAAATTTGATTCCTTAAAGTTTATAAATGTATTTTAATTTTAATGTTCATATTTTATATTCTGCATATTTTTAGAGACACTTTTGGGAGCACTTGCAAGAGTTTTGAGAGAAGATGGCAGGAAAAGTATTGATTTAAGCACTAACATAGTGTATATATTTTTCTGCTTTTCAACTTTTTCACAGTTTCATTCTATAATTGCACAGTTTAAAGTAAGTTATTTAAACATTTATTAAAAGTTATTATTCAAAAGATTTTTAAAATTTAAATTTGCTAAAGTTCTTTTTAATATTTTTGTTTGATGATAAACATGCCTTACAGGAAAATTAATGTAACTTTCATATACCTTAATTTCTTTATCCCTAATTCATGTGATTGTTTAAATATTTTCTCTTTATAATATTAAGGAAGTGATTGAAATTAATCCAATTTATGTTTGAAACATAATCATATTTAAACTTTTCAATAATTCATCTTTTTTGTTTTTTCCAATCATATTCATTTCATTTTTTTAAAACTGTATATTCTATTTACATGAAATTAGTTTTGTTTTCTTGAGAAAAACTATTTAAAACTTAATCGATTAAAAAGACTTCAAATAAATGCAGATCAAGAATCTTGCATCAATTTTCTTTTAAGAGATGCTTAACATCAGCACTTTGTGTAATCTTTCTATTATCTTTCAATTTTTTTATATAATATTACATCAAATAATTAAAAAAATAAGCATATTCTTTTTTAAATCATCATAGAATTTTTCAGATTGAAAATATCTATTAAATTGGTATTTCCCAACTTGTGTACTGCAAGATATTTTAAGACTTAAAATATACTTTTATCTCCAAAATTAGGAAATGCTGCATTAAATGGCTTTCATTTTATTAGTTGATTCAGATAGTCTTTGACTTGATATCATCAACTTATAACACTGATATTTAAAACTTTAGGATCAACTGCTTAAGCTTTGTGAGGAAGTTAACTTTGACCTGTCCTATTTTATTTTGTTATGCACTCTATAATTTAGCGTTATTTTCGTATAATCTAACGTATTGTATTTTAGTTTAAAAGTTAACTCACTTCCCACGTTCTCCGTCTCCGTCGTTAGCAATCACGTGATACGGAATCAGAAAACCGTCCTCTGGAAGACCTGTCCCGGGTAATGACGTCATCATCTAATTTGACTAATTTTACCACTGATCTGATATGTGAAAATAAGAATGATCTGTATCGATGTTTTGTTCGATATATAAATGAATTGTAAAGAGGATGACATGAATGAATTACTCTGTAAGCTAATAACTTTAAACTTGTTACGTATAAGTATGTAAATGAAGCTACACGGGACTGTACATCACTCGGATATAAAAAGCCGACGAACTCAACGAAAAGACGCGGTGTTGTCTTGACGTAAAATTGGCAAAAGTGACATTTGAGTTTCTTGTAAAGATCGACAATTGTTTGAAGTTTGTATCGGAGGTGGATGTAGTAGAATTTAGTAGTATTTAAGGTTTGTTTCTTGTGAATATTTGGATTGTTGATATTTGAGTTAGATTAAACAAGTTTTGCTGATTATTTGATTGTTGCTTTATTATCGTTTCAATAAAGCATTTATTAACACTTTTGTAAGTGTTCTGAGTCTAATAAATTTTATATTTTTTGTTATATAACTTGTTTGAGAATTTATTCAATTTATTAGCATAAGTTTCTAACATTGTTTTTTTGTCGTTTTCAATCTAATACTTAATCGGTACTCGTAGTTGGAAGTTCCGCTTTATGGGTTTTGTTTTCGCCCATTAGATGTTAATTGTTGTTAGATTATTTTGAAGTTAATTATATTATCTTGTATTTAAACTGTTTTCAAATATTACTTTCTTAATAATTATGTTTGCTTTATGGGTTTTGTTTTCGCCCATTAGATGTTAATTGTTGTTAGATTATTTTGAAGTTAATTATATTTAAGTTAGAATTAGTTTAAGACCTGAGCTCAGGCCGAACTCTGGATTGCAGAGTCGTTAGAACCGTTAGGTTAAGTTGTAATTAATAGTATTGACATTCATTCTAATCTGCAACTTTGCAACTTTAAATACTTAATTGCAATCATACTAGCACTTTTTGCAGTAAAGAATAAATATTTATTAACACAAAACTACTAATGTTTTCGGTTTTTACACCCTCATCAGGTACATTCCATTCTCAATGGATTCGAATCAGAAGGATTATATAAGTTGCTATGGCAACTAATATTGTTAGAATGCAGACATTTAAACATATAACATTTGAAGTAACATTAATAAATTAATAAAATAACACTTAAAACAAATTATAACCATAATTAATTAATTCACAATAAATTAAAACTAGATTACATAAAATATATCAGAACATTAATATTATTAAAGTTCATAGAGCGATATTCCATTCATCTTTAAGCTACCTTTAAAACTGTTCGCTTTTAATTTGTTGCTCTCTCTCTAAGGCGTACTTCCATGCTTGGGGAGGTTCTCAAGCTAATCTGTCATTGATTGGATTTTCAGAATTTCCTCTTCTTAGTGTTTCGAGGGATTCCGTAATTACTGGTTGTGTATGCGGCAGAATTGGTTTTATTACCCTTGTTTGGTCCCATGATATGTCTATGTTCTTACTAAAGGCTTCCATAGCGAGAGAAGTGGAGATCTTAGATTGGGCAATGTCTTTTTTATGCTCTTCTACCCTCTTCACTAGTGTTCTAGTAGAAGAAGCTGCATATGTAGGAGTGATTACTAGAACACTAGCAAAGAGGGTAGAAGAGCATAAAAAAGACATTGCCTAATCTAAGATCTCCACCTCTCTCGCTCTGGAAGCCTTTAGTAAGAACATAGACAATCATGGGACCAAACAAGGGTAATAAAACCAATTCTGCCGCATACACAACCAATAATTACGGAGTCCCTCGAAATACTAAGAAGAAGAAATTCTGAAAATCTAATCAATGACAGATTAGCTTGGGAACCTCCCCAAGCGTGGAAGTACGTCTTAGAGAAAGAGCAACAAATTAAAAGTGAACAGTTTTAAAGGTAGCTTAAAGATGAATGGAATATCACTCTATGAACTTTAATAATATTAATGTTCTGATATATTTTATGTAATCTAGTTTTAATTTATTGTTTATAATTTGTTTTAAGTGTAATTTTATTAATTTATTACTGTTACTTCAAATGTTATATGTTTAAATGTCTGCATTCTAAGAATATTGATTGCCATAGCAACTTATGTAATCCTTCTGATTCAAATCCGTTGAGAATGGAATGTACTTGATGAGGGTGTAAAAACCAAAAACGTTAGTAGTTTTGTGTTAATATTTATTCTTTACTGCAAAAAGTGTTAGTGTGATTACAATTAATTGATATTTATACCAAAATCATATTAGTAAGCCCCAAGATTGGTTAATATAATTCACATGCATATATAAATCCAATGGTATGATTAGCAGCATTTAATTTTTGTCTTCTTTTATTATATTCTAGCACTTAGGGAGAATATAATAAAAGAATTCATCGTTTAAAGGTAGAGTAATTTTTTGAACATTAATTAATTTTTGTCTTTTACTTTGTATGTATTAAATTTACTATAATACAGTATTATTCTATAATGAAAAAATAATTGGTATTCAATAGATGTAAAGTATTTCCAATTTATGATCATAGCAAATTACAAATGATGGTGTGAACCAAATCCTATTTTAAGTCAGGACAATCTATGTATGTCATACTTTAAAATTTTCTTAATCATTATCTATTCTCTGAAAGTGATTATAAAAATATTCCTGATCTTAGAACATTTTTTGCTGCTACAAATATTAGATCTGGAAATTGCTCTTGTTTAAAAATTCATATTTGGTAAATTATTGGATATACTCAAAACATTTTGAATATACTGCAGTTTTGAAGAAAATATTTTTATATAGATTCTACATTATATTTGATCAAAAATATTTTATTTTTGTTCTGAATATTTTTTGAAATTCAATTTTAGCAAATTAAACAGATATGCTGCTTCAAGGATATCTATATAAATTTAATCAATGATGATTTAGTTTTTTGTGCTTTTGTCTTTAGAAAAGGATCAGAAGTATTTGAAACAATATTAATTCTTATGATTAGTAATGTGAATTTAGAAAGCAAAAAGAGCATGTCTTTTTTAGTTATAGAAAACATATATAATTTGATAATTACATTGAATTTGGATAATATAATATTAAAATTAATAAAACAAACACTTATTTTTTCTGCACTTTGGTGTCAAAAATTTAATTTTTAGTGAACTTATCTGTAAAAGAATGAAGAATAGAATGGCAAGTATATGTAAAATGGTGAAAGATTCCTGCATAAGAGCTTTAACTGGCTATTAGAGGAAAAGATTTGAACTGATAACTTTTAAATAATCTGATTAATTTTTATGAAATTAAATAAATTTGTATTATATATTAATATAAGGATTTTAAACTGATCTTGAAATAACGTAACTATTTCAGTACCTTTGCCTATTTAAATATGATTGATATTCAAATTTTTAATTTTTTTCTAAGTAAAATGGTTGTGAACCTGAGATTAGACTATTTAATAGTCCAATCTCAGGTTTATCTTCAGATTGATGACATATTTTAATCATTCATCTTTAATTATTTCAAAATTAGTTTAATAGACTATTTAATAGTCTAGTTTAATAGTCTATTTAATAGTCAGGTTTATCTTCAGATTGATGACATATTTTAATCATTCATCTTTAATTATTTCAAAATAATGGACATGTTTGGAAAGAAAATGATTAATTCTTTCCAGAACTGTTTTCTTCTGTTTTGGTATTTAAATTTCTTGTATTTTATCTTTAGCATTTTTAGAATAATTTCTCTTTATATATGTTTCTTATTCATATATATATGTAGTCATTGATTTGCTCTTAGACATTAACATATTGTTATTTCAAACTTCACTATTTTCTGTGTTGTTTCCGTTATTTGATAAAGATATACAAAATTCTAAACAAGAAGCATTTTATTTCCATTATTTAATTATTTTATTAAATAAAATCATAATTAAAATGTAATTTTGTTTAAATAAATTCATTTAAATAATGATACATTAATTTTTTTTTTCAGATTGGATCATTATGTATGGATCTAATTGATTATGAATTAAAACGACATGATCAATGGAAAGATGATTTGGCCAAAAGAAAAAATGCAGATATCCTTTAAAATAATTTCAATTTTTATATGTTTGCAGTGCTTTAATATTTTTTATTCTATCATTATTTAATGATTTTTATTTTCGAAAGTACAAAACACATTTAGGATGTCAGTAATTTTAATTTTATAAATTTTCCAGTTTCCTGATTGTATATTCTATTCATATAGTTAAATTTATTATGTGGTATATCTAGGGTTGCCATCCGTCCCGATATATCGGGACCATCACCGTTATGGACCTTCTTGTCCCGACATCCCGAAAAGACCCAGTTTTGTCCCGATTTTGCAAAATATTGTTACGAGCTTGGCTCAAGTACTGAAGTAACACCATCTGTTAGCGCAACATGTAAATGCAGCCTCAGTTAGTTTTATTTATGTCAACAAACTTGTTGACAAGATCGTCTCACAAATGACGTTGCATGTTGCGTATCCTGTAATTTCAGATTTTTTCAGTAGTCCAATCAGTGAAATTTACTTCATGTTTCTGCAGTCAAACTTGGCTCTGTTTGAAAAAAACATAAAAAGCATGGAGAAGAATAAAATCTCGATAATTGAAATAAGAAATATATTAATCGACACTCAAAAATGTCTGAATGAAAGGAAGACTGCCAATTTTATTGGCATGCAAATCAAGATGAATTTGAACAAATTAAAGAATGAGAACCCTAACCAAGAAATAATTAATTTGATTTTGAAATTTGAGGAAGAGATAATTGCTTTCTATACCATAGCATTTGATTACTTAGAGAAATGGGCTATTTCTTTAAATAAATACCAAGTATTTGATTGGATGATGCTATCTGAAACCCCAGATTGAAAACACTATTATATACCTGACTAAAAATGGTGTGAAAATTTCAGATGACAATTGTTTTTAACAATATATGTATCTGAAGAGCTTTTTAGAAATTAAGTGTGACTCGGAAGAATGGAAGTCTAAACACTCCGTGGAAAAAAAGGTGGATTTACTTTCTTAAGGAAACCAAAAATCCTGAATGCAAATGCCAACTGCTAAAATTATGTGAGTATTTGTTTTCTATCACCACACACAATGCCACTGTGGGAAGAGTATTTTCGCTGATGTCGGCCCAGTGGACTGATGAAAGAAATTGACTGCTGCCAGTGACTGTGGAATCAATCTTACAGTGCCAGTTTAACTGTGGTGACCCGAGGTCTGGTCCGCTAAATGCCAACTGCTAAAATTATGTGAGTATTTGTTTTCTATCACCACACACAATGCCACTGTGGGAAGAGTATTTTTGCTGATGTCGGCCCAGTGGACTGATGAAAGAAATTGACTGCTGCCAGTGACTGTGGAATCAATCTTACAGTGCCAGTTTAACTGTGGTGACCCGAGGTCTGGTCCGCTGGAGAATGTCACTTCTCACCCGATCGTAAGTTATCGGAGTCGACAACTTTATAGTCAGCATCTGGTGAGGACGTCCCTTCTCCGGCCAGGTCCGAAATACTCCGTTCTCCACTATCCCCTGAAATGAAAATAAACACGCTTGATGTAAACCGCACAAGAACTCCGGCATGGTGCAGGTGTTCGGAGGGGTTGTGCGAAGTCATGAGATGCACAAGAACTCTGGCATGGTGCAGGTGTTCGGAGGGGTTGTGCGAAGTCATGAGACAGAGGTCGAAATGTCATCTTCCCGGGAAAAGGGGAGAGATGTACTTGTTTATTTATTCATCAAAAGTGTAGAAGGGGAATCTGAACAAAGAAAGTTCAGTTGGTTCCAGCCCGCGGTAGAGAGCAGAAGTCGGTTCCAGCCCACAGAAGAAGGCAGTTGGCGCCAGCCCGAGAGAGAAGACGGTGTCCTGTTCTTGAACTCCAGATAAGGTCGATACTTAACCGTTAGAAAAGTTGACCTCATTTACATCGCAAAAAGGGACAATTAGAACTCGGACTGTTGGTGCAAATCCTTTTCTTTCCTTCGAAAAAGAGAGGTTACACCTCGGTCACAAAATATTAAGACCGAGCGACTGATTGGAAAGGACTCTGGTGCTTCATCTGAGCAAGAACTGTCCTGATATCAGCGGTTTTTCCCGCCAAGGAGGGAAACCTGTCTCATCAAACCGACTGAGATCGAAGTGTCGTCACACCGACCGGAGAAGCAACCCCAGCCAGTATTCCTCGCCAAGAACGATCGCCGGAGAAAAATCATAACTGTAATAAAGGTATTGTCCTCCGACTGGAATTGTCGGGTTTAGATGCTTGTATAATTATCAATCTCTCTCCAATAAAAGATGTTTGTGCCTACAAACTTAGTCTCAGTGTCCGTTCTGTCCAGCCTCTCGTCACCCTTCCTTACTCGCGTTACATGCTGCTTATAGGCTATCTGCCTATCAGAGACCGCTTGTTTTCAATTTAGCGGGCTTCGCGGGCCTCACATAACTACAAGCACACTTATAGGCTATCAGAGACCGCTTGTTTTCAATTTAGCGGGCTTCGCGGGCCTCACATAACTACAAGCTGACTTGCATGGTATTTTATAAATACGTAAAAGGGAAAAAAGACTTGCTGAAAAAATTGAAATCTTCCGAAAAATATGGTGTACCAACTACTTCTGCCGCAACAAGTTCCATGTTATTGTGTTCTAAATAAAAAGTAATTATATTAAATAAATTTTTTACTTCATTTCTACACCCCCATCTCAGAGTGTCCCGACGAGATCCCAGATAGATATGGCAACCCTAGGTATATCTAATAATTCCTGCTCCATATCTTTTTCTTAAAATCTAAAATAATTAGTAAAAAAAATTTTAAATTGTGAGCTCCCTTAATATTTGATACAGATTAGCACAATATGATTAAAATTTGAAAATATGTGACTCTGTGCATTGCATGGATTATTTTTTAAATGAGAATGTACATTTTTATGACTAAGTTTGATTTTACTCATTTTATATCTTTAACATAAAGAGCATTTTTTATAGCATTGATATTTTCAAAGCAATGAAATATACTTAACAGGATTTATTAAATTTATTGAAAACTTTTTTCTAAAAATCAATGGCATATATATATATATATATGATTAAGTAAAGTGATTGTATTTTTTGAAAAATTATTCATTCAATATGGAAAAGCAAATTTTAAATTAAAAAATTTTTCTTAAAGTTGTATTTCTGTAGGAAGATGATATAAGTAAAAATTTAAAAATGAACAGATAGTTAAATAAAACTAAATTAAGATGAAAAAGTCATAGAAAGTGCAAAATTTAGTCGTAGTAATAATAATAAAAATGTTGATAAGTGAATTAAAGTATTTATTGTAATCAATTAATTAAATGTTATATAAAATAAAGATGTACATATTATATATCTTATTGTTCACTTGTATAATTTGATTATATTTAATAAGAAATCTTTTATTTGGTGATTTTGAAAAATTAACTGCAGATGATTTTTAGAAATTTAATATCATATCATTTTTACTCTATATTCTTAATAGTTCAAATATATTAAATTAAAACAATTTAATTAGAATTATTAAATTTAATATCACTAATTTAAGAAAATTTCATGATAAAATTGGAAGTACTAAAATCCAAAACCTTTCTGGATATTAAATATTATATTATAATTCATGCACAGTAATAAAGTATTGAATACTTGATTAAAATATATTGTATAATAAAATAAAAATACTGATCATTATATATAGTTTAATTCCTTAATAAATTAATACTAGAAGCTGAGAAAGATAATATTGCAGCAAAAAAAGATTATGAGAAAAGTATTAAAAAGTATCAAAGTTTAGTTCGAAAACAAGATCAACTTTTAAGAGGTATAGTATAAATTTAGATTTTTGAAATAAGGAAAAAATTAAATTTATATTTATATAAGTTATTTTATAAGATGATAAAAATCTAGTTTTAATATGTTAAGATATATATATATAATTTATCTCTCTAGCAAACTTTATTCTATTTGACTCTGTTGTGCAGAATCATGATATACAATTAATTTTTATAAATAAATAATAATAAAATCAAAAACATTTTTTTTTTTGCATCTGATTTCTGTGGTTTTATGTTTATTATAATAATGTATGGCATAATAATAAATATTGGTAATGGATAATCCATAAATTTAGGATATTTCCAAATTCTGACTCTGTGATTTACAATCTCAAAGTTCAAACTGAATCCACTTTAAGTTGAGGACTAGCTGTTCATACAATTGAATACATAGAATGTTAATTAATAACAAATACTGACCAAACTTTGAATGTTTTTTCATTCCAAAAAGGTAAACATTACACAACAACAACTCTGACTTATATAATATTTGACTTATGTAAATTTGAATTTATATAAAGTATTTTTTGTAAAAAATTTTTTTTTCAGATATAGAATATTAACTTATGCTATTTTTGTAGATTTAAAGTATGAACATGTTAGTGTACAATATTTAGAACTTCATATTACATGATATATTTATTTTTTTGTATATTGTTTGTTGATATTAAGTATCATATTACTGGTATTATATTGTTTATTGCAATATTGGTTTCCTTTCAGTCAGAGAATAATATGATGCCATAACATTGTGTTGGTGCAATCACTGTAGTCTGTTTAGTCTTGGGATTTTTTGATTCTAAATTTTTGTTAAAAAATTATTTTCTTGACTTGTAAAATTCAAGTTATATAAAAACTTTAGTCTAAATTATTTGCATAAACCAGGGAATTCCTGTATCTGGTCAGGTGATATGTATATTTGCTATAAGTTATCACGAACAAATTATGTTCTAATTATGTGTGTTTTGGATGCTCATTAAATATATAGATCAGAAGGGTGAAATCTTTTTTCAGATGTTAATTTGATGTGGTCTTAACTCTGTCTTCAACTTTATTGTATATAGAATATAAAATTAGCAAAATAAGGAGACTCGAATGATAACATTTTAAACCAGTCTAAGCATAAATATGTCATTATTCAACTAATAGAAATGAATGCAAAGTTAGAACTTGTTGATGAGTTTATGATATGTATCATGGTAATAATTTTTCTTTCAAGTTTTGATTATTAAGTTTGACTTTTATTTCTGATTATTAAACTTATTAAGTTTGTTTTTCAATTAATTATTTTTAACTAATAATTTGAGCCTGTTATTTGATTCTCAGTGGATTTATAACTAAATATTTTGTTGTTTGTTGTTTTTATTACTACTATTTTAAATATGTAATAATTGGCTGGCAAAGAAATAATTATATTCTAGATTGATTAGTATTGATTTTTGTTGTATTGTAGTTGTTAAAATTTTCTGAATTACTTTCAGATAGAATATTCCTTTGTAATTTCTAAAATTTTGTCACCAAAATCATTCATCCTTAATTTATTCAGGATTTTTGCAATTATTGAACTTTGTGATTCACTAGAATTTCTTTCATGATCCCGTATAGGATTGTAAAATAAATTCTGAGAATTGCATCTAAATTATTAGTGCATAAACTAGATTGTGATTTCAGCTTTGTGCATTACTGATATAGATGATATTCAAAAAGTGCAGTACAGACCTCTCTGTTGTCATCAAATATCAATTTTTTATTTGGTTTAATAATATATTATCAAATTATTGAAAAGTAAATAGTTTTAAAAACATTGGAAATAATTATTTCTTAACTGTTTTTCTTATATTTCCAGTGTCATATTATCTTCTGTTAAATATTGCTGAAGATACAAAAGTAGAAATGAAAATGGTGAATAAAGGAGTAGTTTTGTTGTTAATTCGAAGCTTAGAACGTGATCTTCCTGAACTTCTTATCCTCGTTGTATCTTTTCTAAAAAAGCTTTCCATATTTGTGGAAAATAAAAATGAAATGGTAAAAAATAAATTAAATGAATTATAAGATTTTAAAATCATTAAAAATGTATTAAATTAAATTTAGAATAAAATGAATGACCTTATGCTCATTTGGGCAGTTTCTTAAGGGAAAGAAATTAAAAATTATTCATTAACTCCATTTTCTAATAATTTATAATATCAATGATTTGATATTTATTTTTCATTAAAATTCAAATATTTATTATTATTTAAATTGTCTGTATTTAAAAAGTAATATTTTTATAAATTCTTAATGATTAAATTTTTTGAAAATGCTTTGATTCATAGAATACAGTTCAGTTTCCCTGAAGGAATGCTCTATTAAATTCGTATTCAGGTTATAATAATTATTCTATGTTTTAATAAAATTATTATTAAATATTTCACTTCAATAATATTCATGTTTAAACATTTTTATTTCTTTTCAAATATTACAATATTTATTTATGATTGATTATATTACAGAATAAAAATCTGTAAATTAATTCTAATTTTATTTAAATTATAAATTAAAATATATTTAATATTCATTATTGGAAAAGTTTATTTTATATGTAGCATACATTCTTATAAATTTTATTCTTATCAATTATTAATTTTCTGATCTTTAATTACAATGTTAACTATATTGAATAATGGTTATTAATTCAATTATTTTAGATAAGTGAATTTTGCCCATTAGTTTCAGTTCACAGCTGCTTTATAGCTATTCTTTCTATCTCTTAAAATTCTGTTATAAATGAGCTATTGATATTAGAGCTTTAAAATCATGTTTCAATTTTATAAATTGTATTTTATATGATTACCATCTTTATTCACATTACAAAGTAAGGTATTGAACAAATTTTAAACTATATCATCCAAGCTTGCAGTCTTATTCATGAAAACAAAATTCAAAACTAATTTATAATTCTTTCCTCTTCTTTTATATAGAAATCTTATATAAAAGCTTTTACTAGCTTTATTCTCTGAATAATAATGAATAAGCTATTACTAGAAATAGTATGTATAGTCTTTATCAGGTTGAATTTATATATAGTGGATTAAGCTTAATTGAGACAGCCGTGTAATTGGGCCAAATCTCAAAGAATGGAAACCAAACTAATACATAATTTAAACGCTTAATTGGGACAGTAGCAAAAAAGGAATTTTCAATTTTGATATATATTAGAGATTTTTTGAAAGTATGGCTACACATACATACACTAATCTTTGCCAAGATGTCAAGAAAGGATTTTACACTCAAGTAAAATTGCTTTGCTGAATAAAATTAAAAGCCAGCCATTTAATACAAGCCATCATAATGCATTCATCCAAAAAATTAGCAAATACACAGAACTTTCACAAGAAATTAAGCGTCTTTGGGGAATGCAAAAGGTAGTCACAGTACCCATCATTATTTCCTCAACAAAAATTACTTCTGTAATCCCTCACACCCTACACAAAAGCCTCAAAACACTAGATCTACATCTCAAGACATACGTAACACTTCAAAAAGCATCACTACTCAATACATGCAATATAGTAAGAAAGTTTTTCAGCACTGACATAGACAGTTAATTAACTCACAATTAAACATCAGAAATAGCTATGTCTTGACTCATGTCTGACATAGCACTTTGCCCTGGAAATACTCCGAGACCACATTGATGTACTATAATAATAATATAAATCCAGTCATGATGGGGAACGTATAAAGTTTCAACTTTTTGGAATAAAGGATTTTATATTCTAATTCAATGGTTTCCAAACTTTCTGTGTCTGCACCCCTTCTCATAAAAACTGATATGCCCCCTTATTTTCATAATAGTCTAATTTTATAAATACTTTCTACTTACAATTTAATATTAAAAAACAATATACCATATTTTGTATAAATAAAGTTCTTATACAGGTAGGCCTCAATTAGTGCGAGTTCGAATAATGCGATTTCGATTAGTGCGACTTATAAAATTGATACCGTTTTTCAGTTAGTGCGAGAAAATATTCGATTAGTGCGAGTTGTAAACACAGACCAGTCTTACTAACAAAGCTCCTTTTATGATGTCAATTAACAAATTACCGTTAATTTTCGGTTAGTAAAACCGAACGAGGAGCAGTCCAAGAACACAGGTATGTTGAAAATGCTAATTAATGTTTATAAAAAAAATTTTACTTAGATTTTACGGACTTTCCGATTTTATGGACTAGTCTTGCCCCCTATAGTCCGTAAAATCGAGGTTTTACTGTATTTTCATTCATTTTATTGTTGAATTATATATTTTATTTCATTAAGAATTTTTGAAATTATGTAAATAAAAAATAAAGATGCTTATTATTCATTTTTTTCGTTTAAAATAATGACGAGAATTATCAAATGATTTTCTACTGTTAATAGAAATTTTTTTGCTATTAAATTAATTATTGATAGTTATATTTGCTCTTGTTTTTTTTTAATAATTTTGTTTGACATTGCAGTTTAAGTGATTATGCAATGGTTGTTTCGTCAAAATTTATTTTTTATATATGTGTTATTTATATTATTTAATATTAATATATAAATTATAATAAGTTCCAGAAAGAAGTCTGAAGCTGTCATTTATTTTCATTTATTTACTTTTTGGAATCCATTGGTTTTGTTTGTCCAATTTTAATGCTAATTTAATCTTCATAGATGTCACAATGACATCACATTGTAGAAACTATGATGTCATAAATTTTTGATGTTTTGTGACATAATTCATTGTTGAGTCACAATGATGTTAGATCTAAGTTATGATGATTTTATGATAAATATTGAGATGATGCTGGTTAAAAAATCAAATAAACTATATATTATCCCACACTGCTAACACTTAGCACTGTCTATTAGCAATAACTCAAAGGAAAATTATAATAAAAATGAAATTCTATTCTGCAGGATTAGTCAATTCTATAGAATTAAAGGATGCAGCTTCAAGGTTTCCTTTACTAACAGAACATCACTACTGAATTTCATGAAAATCTGCTAATTAGTTCAAAAGTTATTAGTTCCTTTACTAACTGAACATCACTACTGAATTTCATGAAAATCTGCTAATTAGTTCAAAAGTTATTAGTAGGACACACAAATAAATTTAGACAGACAAGCATTGACTTGATTTTATAATCCTCCATTTCTTTTGGAAAATAGGCTAAAAATAGCAATATTACCCATTCATTTTTAAATTTTATTTGTTAAATAATTTTTTAAATTAATAATAAATTATTCAATCCCTGAAGGAATGCTCTATTAAATTCGTATTCAGGTTATAATAATTATTCTATGTTTTAATAAAATTATTATTAAATATTTCACTTCAATAATATTCATGTTTAAACATTTTTATTTCTTTTCAAATATTACAATATTTATTTATGATTGATTATATTACAGAATAAAAATCTGTAAATTAATTCTAATTTTATTTAAATTATAAATTAAAATATATTTAATATTCATTATTGGAAAAGTTTATTTTATATGTAGCATACATTCTTATAAATTTTATTCTTATCAATTATTAATTTTCTGATCTTTAATTACAATGTTAACTATATTGAATAATGGTTATTAATTCAATTATTTTAGATAAGTGAATTTTGCCCATTAGTTTCAGTTCACAGCTGCTTTATAGCTATTCTTTCTATCTCTTAAAATTCTGTTATAAATGAGCTATTGATATTAGAGCTTTAAAATCATGTTTCAATTTTATAAATTGTATTTTATATGATTACCATCTTTATTCACATTACAAAGTAAGGTATTGAACAAATTTTAAACTATATCATCCAAGCTTGCAGTCTTATTCATGAAAACAAAATTCAAAACTAATTTATAATTCTTTCCTCTTCTTTTATATAGAAATCTTATATAAAAGCTTTTACTAGCTTTATTCTCTGAATAATAATGAATAAGCTATTACTAGAAATAGTATATATAGTCTTTATCAGGTTGAATTTATATATAGTGGATTTTGCTTAATTGAGACAGCCGTGTAATTGGACCAAATCTCAAAGAATGGAAACCAAACTAATACATAATTTAACGCAGCTTTGTTAGTAAGACTGGTCTATGGTTACAACTCACATTAATCGAATATTTGCTCGCGTATGTATAGTCTTTATCAGGTTGAATTTATATATAGTGGATTAAGCTTAATTGAGACAGCCGTGTAATTGGGCCAAATCTCAAAGAATGGAAACCAAACTAATACATAATTTAAATATGCAGTGAATTCCACTTAATTGGGACAAATCTCAAAGAATGGAAACCAAACTAATACACAATTTAAACGCTTAATTGGGACAATAGCAAAAGGAATTTTAAATTTTTGATATATTTTAGGGATTTTTTGAAAGTATGGCAACACTACATATTAATACTGTTGCGACTTTCTTAAAAAATTCCTTATATAAAAATTATAACATTTTATTGTACCTTCCTTAAAAAATTCCTTATATAAAAATTATAACATTTTATTGTACGAGTAATTTTTCAGGTTAAACCTTTCTACAAGACAATACAGACTAACACAATGGAGTGTGTCATTTCTTATCATCTTATTACATACACATCGTTGACACACTGTTGCCGCACTAATATAAACATCCATTCTTTAGAAAAATTATAAGTAAATATCATCATTGACAAATAATACATAACAATACTGTATTTGGCAACACTAGTATGATAAGAATCAGTTATCTATCTTCATGAGTCTGGCAAGTGTGTATCTAATTAAGAGTCTATCATTACTGTACCTAATGATATTCATTTACAGTGTTGATTTTATTTAAACTTTTTAAATCTTTGCCAAGATTCCAAGAAATGATTTTACACTTTCAAGTAAAATTGCTTTGCTGGATAAAATTAAAAAAGCACTATTTAAAATAAAGCTATCGTAGACTCGCTGATATAACTGGTGTACCAAAATCAAAAGGCCGTTGTAGACTCCTGATACAACTGATATATCAAAATTTTCCACAGCACATTTTCTACAACAAGAAAATCAACTGCGTGAGGAGTGGGCATTACAGAAAGAAATTAATAGATTTTTATTTACAACAAGAAAATCAACTGTGTGAGGAGTGGGCATTACAGAAAATAATTCCAGGAACAGCCAAAAGAAAGCGTGATGGAAAGGATCCAGAAGTCGAAGAAGCATTAGGTCAAAAGAAAGCGTGATGGAAAGGATTCAGAAGTCGAAGAAGCATTAGAATCAATTGATTTTCTATAATTAGCGGCGAGGCGTGAATATCAGCGGTCCAGTGTTGAAGACGAAGTCAGAGGCACAATGGAAAGGATTCAGAAGTCGAAGAAGCATTAGATCAATGGATTTCGATTGGGCATTACAGAAAGAAATTTCGGGAACATCCAAAAGAAAGCGTGATAAAAGAATCCAGAAGGTGAAGAAGCATTAGATCAATAGATTTCTATAGTAGATCCAGAAGTTGAAGAAGCATTAGATCAATGGATTTCTATAGTTAAGATACAAGTCGAAGAAGCATTAGATCAAATGGTTTTCTATAGTTAGCGGGCAAAAAAGCATTAGATCAATGGTTTTCTATAGTAAGCAGGCAAGGTGTGAGGAACATCCAAAAGAAAGCATGATGGAAAGGATTCAGAAGTCGAAGAAGGAAACATTCAAAAGAAAGCATGATGGAAAGGATCCAGAAGTCAAAGAAGCGCATTAGTCAAAAGAAAGCGTGATGGAAAGGATTCAGAAGTCGAAGAAGCATTAGAATCAATTGATCTTCTATAATTAGCGGGCGAGGCGTTGAATATCAGTGGCCCAGTGTTGAAGACGAAGTTAGAGGAGATCGGTACCTATTTTAATAAAGCATTAAAATAGGTACCTAATTATTATTTTTTTATCTACGAATTACATATTTTAGAATTTATTATTACTTCGTTTAATTGGGCCAAAATGGCTTAGCCCAATATGTCCCAATTAAGCGGAATCCACTGTATATGCTAAAGATATTACAGGTTAGGGCCTCATAGCTCATTAAAAATAATATTAAATGCATTTGAGGGAAGTCTCTTAAATATTACAGCTTAGAATACATACAAATATGAACTTCTTTATTCTGTTGTTGTTATTTTATATAACTATTAGCTAATTTCTAAGCAATGCATCAATGTTTCCATTTCTTGAGTATTCCATATTATCTTATGAATTCTTAAAAATAATACAGTAAAACCTCGATTTTACGGACCTCGATTTTATGGACTTCGGATTTTACGGACACCCAACATGTCCCAATTAAGCGGAATCCACTGTATATGCTAAAGATATTACAGGTTAGGGCCTCAAAACATTGCAGTTTAAGTGATTATGTCAAAAGTTGTTTCGTCAAAATTTATTTTTTATATATGTGTTATTTATATTATTTAATATTAATATTCATTTTATTGTTGAATTATATATTTTATTTCATTAAGAATTTTTGAAATTATGTAAATAAAAAATAAAGATGCTTATTATTCATTTTTTTCGTTTAAAATAATGACGAGAATTATCAAATGATTTTCTACTGTTAATAGAAATTTTTTTGCTATTAAATTAATTATTGATAGTTATATTTGCTCTTGTTTTTTTTTAATAATTTTGTTTGACATTGCAGTTTAAGTGATTATGCAATGGTTGTTTCGTCAAAATTTATTTTTTATATATGTGTTATTTATATTATTTAATATTAATATACGAAATCAACAAACAATTATTTTTTTTTGAAAGTGCATTTTATGCTCGCTGTTTAACATAAAGTATGGCGTCAATAGTACTACATTGCAGAGTAAACCCATATTGGTGAATGTTCAACTTACAACCTCTGTGGAGGAAGTGATTAATTCTATTTATTAGAGCCTTATCTAAGACCTTCCCAAATACGGGCAACAAACTAATTGGCCGATAACAATTGGGTTTATCCATAGTCCGCTTACCAGGCTTAGGTATCAATTTACAGATTGCCTTCTTCCAAACATCAGGAAATTTTCCCTCACGCAAGCATGCATTATATATGGAAACAATAAGATCAGGGTGTATTGAGAAAATGTGTTTAGCTATTTCTGAGGTGATTGAATCATGCCCGGGTGCCTTTCTGTTTGCCAAGCCATTCACTATACCTTGTATCTCCTCTCGAGAAAAATATAAATCATCCTCTGCAACATATGGCTGCTTACTGCAGTAACGAATCAGCTGATGTGTAGTATTATCCTGGCCGGGATCATCCGTAGGGAAAAAATAATCCATAATAACACCAACTGCCCTATCAGAGCTAAAACACAAATTACCATTAGCATCAGTTAGCAGAGTAGGCGGCATGGCTCTAGTATCAGAGCTTTTCAGAAAAGTGTATACTTTACCCCAAGGGTCCTGAACAATTGATGTATATAATAGTCAGTACTGTGTTTTGAGGTTGTTCTTACAATGATAAAATTTTCACAATTGAAACTTCACAAGTATAACTAGCAATAACAATCAAGGAATGAGTATATTTGTTAATTTTTAATATAAAATTAACATATTAACAATTTTATACATACATCTGTGCATGTACAAAACTATTATATTCATACTAACTTCTTCTTCTAACTGCTTAACATTCTTTTATTAAATTTATTAATAATATCAGCACTATCTGCAGTAAGGTTTTCTAATACTCCATTTTTTTATTCACTTAAATACATTAACGTTTTCGGTGCTATTGCACCCTCTTCAGGTATACACACTTAATTCTAACTTAATCAAGAGATTCTTACAATAACAATACACTTCAGAACATGTTCTGAAGTGTATGTTCTGAAGTGTATTGTTATTGTAAGAATCTCTTGATTAAGTTAGAATTAAGTGTGTATACCTGAAGAAGGTGCGATAGCACCGAAAACGTTAATGTATTTAAGTGAATAAAAAAATAGAGTATTAGAAAACCTTACTGCAAATAGTGCTGATTTTATTATATTCATTTTGCACATTAACTTATTCATTCAAAAATTATTATAAAATATTTAGAAATTATTATCTATTGTTAATTAGATTAAAATTGTGATTGTTTCATTTCATTATATTATTTTTGGCAAAAAATTAAACATAAAAATTTTTCTTCTTCAAAATATCTTATATTTACAAATATTAGTTATTTTGAGTGGCAAAAAATTAAACATAAAAATTTTTCTTCTTCAAAATATCTTATATTTACAAATATTAAAATATAAATTTGAAAACTTACCTTTTCTCTATAAGGGGTTATAACCAGATTTGGATCATAATTATGATCTGAACTAAAATAAGAAGAATAAACAATAGAAGTTTCTTCGTCACATGCATTACTGAGCTGAGATAACGGATAACTAGAATCACCCTGTTCAGCTTCCTTCATATCACTTACAAACATTGTTCCTGCTCCAGGAATATGCACAGTTTGTCTAAAAACTTGCTATAAACAAAAATTTTTATTAATTTTCCATATATTAAAAATCATTGAATGAGAGACATTTATAGTTTATTACTATCTATAACACTAATAATTAATTTATCATTCTGATGCCAAAATTTATTATTTAAATTTAAATTTTCATGCATTAGGTCCCCTATTTATGTGGAATCATTTACTCAGTTTCAGACATTTACGAATGCAAAATATTTAAAATAAATAATTCAAAAAAATAGCTCATGACTGCCAAAGTTAAAATTACTTTATTTGACAAGTTATTAGTCATAATTATTTGATTAGTCAAATAAAGTAATTTACCTTCTACAGTCTTGAATATTTTTGAATTGCCTGTTTTACATTTGTGCAGAAGCAGAAAAATGCAAAGATATGCACAAATACTTTTTATTTGTGCTGGATTTCTATAAAACAAGAATAAAAAAATTTATTAAACAATTCATTTTTTGTAAAAATGTCACTTATAGCTTTAATTTTTCATCTCTCTCATATAATATGCTCATTAATTTTATCTAACATTCTGTTTACTAATGCATGTTTATATTAAGCTTAAAAAGTTCATAAATAGCACAAAAAGCAGTATGTACGTATATAACTTTAATATACAATACGTTTTCGATACAATACGTATCCTCTTCAGTTGTATAAACTTTTACCAATAATAAATGTTTATACAACTGAAGAGGATACGTATTGTATCGAAAACGTTTTTGTATATTAAAGTTATATATGTACATACTGCTTTTTGTGCTATTTTGAACTTGTTATGCTTAGTAACAGTGGGATAAGCAGTTTATTTTTCAGCATGTTTATATTATGCATATCCATAAATAATCAATTATTTACAAGTCTCTTATTCTTATTAAGTTTATACTGTGTAATGTAACCAATATTTTTTGAGTGTGCTTATTTGTGTAAGATATTTGATTTAACATTATTCCCTTTTAAATTTAAATTACCATCATTTTGATAAAATATCAGACTCCAAACTTCCTTAGAACATATTAACATTAAAATGTATCTATCATAAGTCAATCAATCAGGAATTTAATTAAAATTTCACAATTTGTTGAAAACAAATTTCACAAAAATGTTTTCAGCCTACAAGGTCCTCATTAATTGTAAAAAGAATACATAAAAGAACAATAGAAGAAAAGAATAAACATAAATAATTCATTATAGAGCATTATATTATACTTTTTAACTCATTCACTGCCAGCAATTTCAATTTCTGCCTATGGCTACCTGTTAGCAATATTTTGTAATTAAGCCTAATTAATATGCTAAAAATTCAAATCATATCTTCCTTAATTTTCAATGGCATCTTTTAAATTTTTACAATTTATTATGTTTTTTTTCTCTTTCTAACAATATAAATATTTTTTTTTTCAAATTTTATATTTTTGAGAAGTTGTTTCATATATCCAATCAAAGAAAACATTAATTTTTATATCATGATTTAGTTATCCAATAAAATAATTGCTATTTTTAAATATCAGCTGGTCCTTTTGGCAAAATAAGTGATGAATGATGAAATTAGTTCATACTTTCAGAAAAAAAATCAATAAAAATGAAGCATTATATAATTTTTATTCAATGATGTTATGTCATATAATTATTAAAAAATACATAAATTCTTTGAAATATTGTCATTTTTTATTGATAACTGATATTTGCTAACTTGTTCATCTTACATCTGTATAATTTTTAGCTATATTTTTTTATAAATATTCTAAATTTAAATGAAAAAAATTAACATATATGAAAATTTCATATATAAACATTCATCTCATACATAAACAGTGTAATATTCTTCATATTCCTCTAATTAGGCCACAGATGGCTTATTGTATTTACAATAAACTATCTGCGGCCATAATTTCCTGGGAAACAAGTGGCTATCAAAAAACCACAAGCATGCCACACCCATTTAAATGGAGATAACTGTTTACATATGGATTTTCTCATTCTTGTCTAAATAGTGGTGAAAATTATTATTTAACAGAATTAGCCAATATTTTTATATTATCTACAGTATTTTTTCAATTTTAATTATTTTATAGATCAATGAAGAAAATTTCAATTTTTATTTTATATTTCAAAAATCTAATTTATCTCAAAACCAGAATAATATCAATATAATAAACTAAAAAATTGATAAGGGTAATAAAATTCAATTCTACTAACATGATCCATTCAGAACAACTTCTGTAAAAGTTTAATTTAAAAAAACAAATTAACAAATGAAAAATTTAGGAACCACTATCAAAGGCTAGTATTTTCAACTAATAAACCCCAAAAAAAAAAAAAAAAAAAAAAAAAAAAAAAAAAAAAAAAAAAAAAAAAAAAAAAAAAAAAAAAAAAAAAAAAAAAAAAAAAAAACAGATCTACAACAGCATGATTAAGCAAATTAGGATTAAATTTTAATTATCTTTTTTATTTTATTTTTAGAAAAGATTCTGGAAAACAGAGGAAAAGTACATGTGCTAGAACTGCTGGTAGTAGATGCAACCACCACTTCATTGATATGTACATTATATTCATATGGTAAATGGGTTAAACATTATCACTGACATCAAAGTTATTAATTTCATGTACAAAATAACTTTCCACATACACCTGAAAAAAATATAAACATAGAATAAAATATCAAGTGCTAGTTCATTCCTTTTGTATGACTATCACCCTACTTGCTTGATATACCCCATTTCCATGCTGTCCTTAAATTGTCTGGTGGAATAATATTAATAAGTTCCTCTCAATTTTTTTCTTATATATAGCTACCATTTTAGCTATCTTTCTTTCGTTCCTGTAATAATTTTACATTTTCTCATCCCGTATCCAGTGCATAACCATAGATTGTTATAGATCTATAACCATAGAATGATATAGATTGGTTCTATAGTCAATCTATGGTTCTATAGCCATAGCCCAATTCTTTTGGCTATGACTATAGAATTTATTCCTTTAGTTACCTCTTCCTTATTTTACTTTAATCCTTGTCTCCAAATTTCTATTAGTGTACTCTGCATAATTTTCCTCTTTATTCAAATCTTCATTTCTCCAGGACACTCATATATTTCTTGTATCTTATCTGATTTGATTCTATTTTTATTGTTTTCAATTGCATTGAATATTGTGTTGTATATTGGTAATTAATACTTCTCTCTCTATCCAATTCAGCTCCTCGTCTTTAATTTCTCGTATTGGATAAACAGAAAAGCCATTATTCATGGATGCAATCAGATGATGATAAGAGGATTAATAAATGAAATGGGCCAAAGAGAAAAAAAGAAGCAGTGCAGGAGGCAAACAGATGATAAATATAAAAGCATTAAATACTGTAGAACTCCATACAGAATGAGAAAATGCATAAGAAATGCCATGGAATACAATAATATCTTGATCATATCTTAGCTCTTTCAAGACTAAGATATGACCTAGGGTTACATTTTCTTTAATGCTAATTCCCAACTGCCAACATATTTTTCCAAAAAATGCAAATAATCTCATTTTTCTACACCTATTTCCAAATCTAATTCCCTTATGAGATCATTTAAGAGATTTAATTACAGAAAGAAAATCTTTATTATGTAAATGAATTGGATTTTTACTTTTAATTTACAAAATAGATTTAGACTTACTTCACAGTTAATATGAATAAAAATACAGGGCACTGTAGCAACTGTGCCACAATGCACAATATAGAACTGTCCTTTGCAGAATACTTTAATGTGATAGTGCTATGAAATAGTGATAGTTGATATAGTTATAAGTTGTAGATTGTGGCATAATTGCTACTGTGCCCCTTTAGTTTTTTTTTGTAGTGTTTTGAAATTTTTAATTAAATTCCTGCTTAATTAGCTTGTGGACGATATGTTTTAATGTCAGTACAGAGTATGTTCATAGAAATTGTAGTATAACATATGATATTGTATGTTGTGTTCAATATGAATCAAATGCAACAGCTTTAGCAAAAAAAAAAAAAAATGTGATATCTATGATGATGTTTTAATGGTAAACAGATGTCAATGTTAATTTAAAAAATTTTCTGAAAGTAATTTTGTCCTTTCTGATGCTTTGCAAAGTGGAAGATCGGTAAAATTGGACAAGAAACTAAAATTGTTGATGGAGTCCAATCCAAAACTGCTATTCTGGAATTGTCATATAAATGTGGATCTACTTGGTCACAATGCAAAGATCTCCAGGAAATTATTCACAGACCAAGCATATGGATTTCACACAAACTTTCTTCCACAAAGAACAATGACATATGATATGTACCTTGTTGCTGGAAAGACAGAGAAATGGGCAGTTTCTCAACAGAATTGTAACTGGAAATGAAAATCATCTCTAGCTCTCAGTTTATCTACACCAATTTGAAACAGACTACAATAGTTTTATGCTAATCAAACATTAGACATCAAAACAAACCTTAACTCTAAAAAAAGGTTCTTTTATGTGTTTGGTGGAATTGTAATGGAGAGATTCATTTTGAATTGCTAAAATGATGAAATCTACTGACATCAATTGGACAGGCTAAGCCAGAAACTATTTAGAAAAGGCCAGTATTAGTCAATAGAAAAGATTTATAATATGATAATACAAGACTCCATGCAACAAAAACATTCAAGAAAAAAATAAAACAGTTGAGGTGAGAAAGTTTACCATACCATCCATATTCTCCATACATGGCTCCATCTAATTATCATCTGTTCAAATCTTTAAATAATTTATTTATTGGAAAAAATTTCTAAAAATTAATGATGTCCAAAATCATGTTAAATTATTCCTCACTTCAAAGGAGCTAAATTTTTCAACAAAGGAGTGGAATTTTGCAGATAAGATGGCAAACTGTTATTGATAACGATTAATTAAAAAACAAGAGCTTTTTCTATAGATTTTTAAATGTATTTCATTTTGAAATATTTGATTACTTATGGGACCCCAAAATATATTGAATTTTCAAAATTATTGAACTTGCACAGATTCAATTCAAATAAAATATTTGAAATGAATTAACTGCAAAAATAGGATCTACTGTGCAAGATTTAATTATTAATTTAGTTTGCAATCTAAAGTAATAATTAAATCTTTGATGAAAATAAAATAAAATCTCAACTAGCTTATCGGACTTAAAAAAAATTATAATTTTCTTTTGAGATCTGATAAGTTAATCAGGATTTTGTTTTATTAATGCATTATGTATATAAAAAAATTATAGAAAATAATTTTATAAACTATAAAAAGGAAAAATATATATGACAGTTTATTAATTATACATTATTTTGAGATTTAATAATGAAATTTTATGCTATACATTATAAAATAAGCATTATCATTAGAAAAATATAAATTATATAATATGCATAAATAAATTTTACAATTTTCTTTACCTGGCTGGCTAACTTTTTTTCTTCTTCTTGATATTTTTTATAATAATCTTTTGATAATCTATTTAAATAAATTTAAGATTTTTTTACAAAGTTGAGCACTTATTTTTGAAAATATAGTAATAAAATATTTAAATATTTTATATTTTTATATCAGCAATATATAGTAAAACATTTCTTATATATTTATTTTTTAATATAAATTTATTATAAAAACAATAAGGAATCATTTTAGTAGGAATGTTTTTCGTCATTGTGGAAAAAAAAAAAAATTATTAAAAATAAACCGAAAGCAATCAATTTATGTGGAATCTCCAATTTTGTTCGGAAAGGTGAAATTCTCAGCTGCATTGTTTCGTTCTTTAAAGTTTTAGTTGATCAAAGAAAAACTGATGCTAGAACTTGCAATTCTTTTTCATGTTAGATCGGAAGAGCGTCGTGTAGGGAAAGAGTGTAGATCTCGGTGGTCGCCGTATCATTAAAAAAAAAAAAATTTTTTTTTTTTTTTTTTAAACAATTGTTTTATGAAATTGTATTTTCTAACAATTTTTGAAGCGTTTTCCGAGATACTATTTCCGAATCAATTCTTTAAAACCGAGCAGGAATTTAAACATAAAGTAAAAGAAGAATAGAAGAAAGGAAAAAAATAAGCAAACGAGAAAATAAGAGTTTTCTAACCCGGAATGATTAAAATAAAATAATAAATGACTTAAAAGCGACAACCGTATGTAAAAAAATTAACTATTCATTTACTTCTTCGAGAAGATTTAACAAAAAAAAAAAAAAAAAAAAAAAAAAAAAAAACTTTTAGATTTAACAAAAAAAAAAAAAAAAGACCTTCTTTAGATTTACGTAATGAGTAGAATCAAATCTCTTTACATCATTATTTTTCTATTTAGTTTGAAGGAAAAAAAAAAAAAAATGTGGAAAGAATATTTCACTTAAAGAAGTGTTCCGAGTACAACGACTTATAACAACATTACAGTCTACAAGTAAACTGATTTTTGAGAAAGAATATCGTATATAAAAATATAATATTGTAGGACGAAAATATGAAATATTCTTCGTCTTCGTCAATATTTAATATAAAGAATTTTAACCAAACAAAAAATTTCCTTTCATCTTGATATGACACAATATTGAAATTATAAATTTAAAAAAATATATATATATAACTCGATTCTTATACATTATTCAGGCACCGAGTAAACTTTTGCGAATTTAACATCGCAGGATTTAAGGAAAGATTTGATGAAACGTTACTGTTAAAAAATTAACTACACGTATTTATCGTGTGTTTATAACATTTTATATTAGAATTCAGCAATAGTTTCTCAAATATCTCGTTGACAGTTTAAAGAATCTTTTGGATAAATAAAGAGGAAATTCAGATCCCAGTTGGGGATTTTCAAAAATCCCTCTTTTTTATCGACGTTTTAACTGCATAAGGAAAAGAGAGAGAGGAAAGGTATACCTCGACTTCAAAAGCATAATATCGATAAGATAAATTCTCTGTAGATTATATTTAAAATAGATATTAAATATTGATGTGTTTGACCAAAAAAAAAAAATGAATAAATCGAAGTTTATAAACCGATATTTACGCGCACAATTTACATGCGACAAATAATTTATGGATTATTTATATAAATTAATAGTAAAACGTTGTTGGTTGAATATCACTTTTGCAGTCGAACCACTGTACAGATTCCCTATAAATAGGATATCGTTAGAAAAATCTAACCATCTGAATTTTTGCGACAGTCAAAATTTTTTGTCGTTATTCATAATTTAAAAATTAAGAAATAAAAATTAAAAATCTAAGAATTCCAATTTTTATCCAATTAACTTTTAAGTTAATCGTATGAAAATTGGAATTCTTAGATTAAAAATTAATTAGCTTTAATTACAAATTTAAAGCAAAAAAAAAAAATTATTTCTCATAAAAATTGTATACTAAAACAATAATCTTTATTTTTTATTAGAACTATTAAATGTTAAAAAAATTAACCAAAATTTTTTTATGAAAAACATTAAATACTGGACATTTTATAAAGGCATTTCAGAAGACAAAAACCATTTCTCATTTTATATACATGAATTGATATTGAAATTTTTTAATTATTAATGTTTATCATATACAACACAAGTCATAAGATCTGAAATATATTTTCTTTTTTCTATGTCTATACATATAACATTAGAAAATAAAACAAATAATACAGAATTTAAAATACAGGTGCTCCTCTACTTATGATAGAATTATGTTTTGATAGTCTATCATAGGCCAAAAAATCATACATCAAAAATGACCAACAATGATAGTAATTTTAGTAGTAATAGCAGACAATGGAAGACTGGATACTTCAAGTGGTAAAATCATCTGGATTTGATTAAAGATTTTCAAGAGAATAAAGTTAATCAGAACTGAACCTAGCTACCAAGATGGCAAAATCATCTGGAAATGAATCTGGATCCTCCAAGGTGGTGATCGCTTTACCACATAGCCATCGGCTGACTATTATTTTCATAGCATTTTAGCTGTAAATACTTTTTTTTTCTACAAAAAAAGTATTTCTATATTGTATCAGTGTCTATATATCATCTATTGTCTTCTCCAATAATTTCAACACAATCTCCTTTTCGATATTTCAGTTTATTAGCTACTTAGTTTTTCTATGCTGTAAGGAATTGCAAGCCACTTTCTATCCATCTCTCAGGTAATAAACTTATCAAAATCGAATTTACTGAATATGAATTTGTGACATGGGTGAGTGAATTACAGATTCTCATGTTACCTGATTCTTAAACAGATAAGTACAATCAAACATCTGATGGCCAATAAAAATATTATATCAGATTATCAATTATATCAGATTTTATATTTATATACAAATATTTGATATCAACTATAATATATGGGCATATACATATAAAACATATAGGAATAAATTATGTAACTTTTAACTTACGGATTTGGAATGGATGGTTTTCTCACTGAAATACAAGGATTGTTTTCTCTATCATCAATTCCCAATCCATGTGTTACTGTTGATGCAACAATAATTCTTTCTGGTTCTTTATCAACTTTTAAAAAATCTAAAATATGATTTAACGTAATTTCTCCTGATGTTGTCATTCTTCTCAATCTGAAAGAAAAACAAATTTTATTTCACTATCTTATTTTTCAATCAAAAATTGAAACAGAAAACAGTAATATTTTCTCAATCAGAATAAGATTTAATTAAGCAAATTATCTCCTATTGAAATGTATAAATTTGAAATCTCTATGCAGTTAACCCTTATATAAAACAGTATTTAAGTTATTTAACACTGTATTTAAGTTCCTATAAAATCTTGTGTATTGTGAAATCATGTTATATGGAATTAAAGTTTATCACAAATTCTAAGCCATGTTAGAGCAAAACCAAATTTTATAAATATCGTGTTATGTGAAGATTGCCAGTGTTATGTGAAGATACAAATGATAGTGATATTTGTAAACAAGGTCTAATTGCATCAGTTTTGTCTGTTTCCAAAAAAATACTAAATAGTTGATGTAGATTTCAATAAGATAGAAAATGTTTCTGGAGCAAAGCTTAATGTTTAGTTTTATGTCTTTATAACTTTTCATATATCTATGGGGCCCGCAGAGCAACTATGGCGTTAGGATATTTTTGATAGCCAAAAACGTAGTATGTGGCACTTTTGTGAGTAAGGATGGAGAAGAGGAAATCTCCAGTGATGCAATGATAGACAACAATATGGTTGACAAACAAACCTGGAACTTTATTGAGAGAGAGAGAGCGAGAGAGAGAGAGATCTCTTTTAAAATGCTGTTGACCCGAACACAGGGAGCAGTGCATCCAAATACAGCTGGAGGATAAATACCTTCAAAATTAATAAAGTCTTTAAAGTTCCATTTGTTGAAATCTCTCTCTAAATAACAAGCTGATTCTTCCTTGGAACAGTTATTTTGTTTTTCTTCTTTATTACAGTTCCTCAGTTTTGAAAAGTTATATGAACTGCCTATAACACTCTTTTAACAACTAATATAGAGCACAATTGGCAGTAGTGACTTCCAAACTATTTTATTTCGGTTGACAAACAAACCTGGAACTTTATTGAGAGAGAGAGAGTGAGAGAGAGAGAGAGAGAGAGAGATCTCTTTTAAAATGCTGCTGACCCGAACACAGGGAGCAGTGCATCCAAATACAGCTGGAGGATAAATATCTTCAAAATTAATAAAGTCTTTAAAGTTCCATTTGTTGAAATCTCTCTCTAAATAACAAGCTGATTCTTCCTTGGAACAGTTATTTTGTTTTTCTTCTTTATTACAGTTCCTCAGTTTTGAAAAGTTATATGAACTGCCTATAACACTCTTTTAACAGCTAATATAGAGCACAATTGGCAGTAGTGACTTCCAAACTATTTTATTTCACAAACGAAGTACTTTCGGTCTATCCACTAGACCATCTTCAGCGTTATATTAACTTACAAAGAACATAAAAAGAATACAATATTTGTTCTTGTAATTCAAATTTAAAAATTATTTCCATATGTCGAATCCTTATCGTTTATAGATTATTTACATATAAAGTTTCCTAAACATATTTATATTATATTAAGATACACATTTTATATTTACTATAATTTGTAATAAAATATTAATAATAAATGAAATTTGTATAAATATAAATTTGAAAGCAATTTCCTTTGTGTTTCTGTTACGTATCGTGTTGGTCGTTGTTTACGTATCGTTGATTTCGCGCTAGTGTGTCTATGACGTAATGCCATGCGCGTGATAATTCTATTTGTGGCTTATCATTGATCATGTTGTTATTTCTACTATATTTGTATAATTCAAGTGCTTCTGCTAGATATTTATGTTTAGAATTGTGAACTTTTTTAATAAGTTTTGTATCATCCCACTTTATTTCTACGTCATCTTCGTATGCTTTATTGGATAGAGCAGTATTAAGTCTGCCATGTTTAATATCGGACATATGTTCTCTTAATCTGTGCTTTATAGCTCTGTCTGTGACACCTATATAACATTCCTGTCTATTTTTGGTAATATTAGAGACAGGTATGGAGTATACACCTGCGAGGTCTAGTTCAGGTCTCCTATCTTTGTCATTCCGTAACGTTTGGAAAATTGTTGGGTTTCTCTTGTATGAAATTTGGGTATTTGATTTTTTAGCAATGTTTCTGCAAGTTTTATATCTCATCATTCTAAACGGGACTGACTTTCTATGTGGATCTGGGCTTGTACGTATTACGTTATTGGGAGGTGGTGGACCAGTTTGTGTTCTGTTAGAGATAGACCTCTGAACTTTATCATAGATTTGTTTTATAAATAGTTTTGAATATCCATGCTGAGTGGCTATATTATATATTCTCTGCTTTTCTTTCATTATTTCTTGATAATTGTTACAGTGTGTGTGTATATGTCTGAAATAAGTCTCGATAGCTGCTCTCATGTATTTAATCGGGTCACAGGACTACCTAGGTACTATAAGGCTAGGTGCAGATGGCTTAGTGTATACTCCTGTCGAGAACTTATTATTTATAATATTAATCGATATATCAAGATAGTGTATACTTTTAAAATAGGGCCTTGTTCGGCTTTTAGTTTAAGACCGTATGCTTGGTCTGAGAACATTTGTACTAATTCTTCCGCTTTATGTTCACCTTTCCATAGTATTAAAATGTCGTAGACTTACCTAGTGTACAATATCCAGTTAGTCCGTAGCATACCTACTATTAATTCCTCCTTTTTACAGATTACTATTTCCGCTATGGGGCCAGCCATGGGGCTGCCTATAGGTACCCCTCGCATCTGTTGATATTATTTATAATTAAATTGGAAAAATGACGAGTAACAAATAAGGTGTGATAGTTCCCTTAATACCAATGGATTAACGTCAGGTGGCATAAGAAAGTGGTGGAAGATAGAACACGCTACTGGGATATCTATGGATGGAAACAGAGCCTCAAAGTCAAAGGTCATCATGTTAACGTCATTACTGGGTGTTAAACTATGTAGGGTTGTGAGGCATTGGTTCGAAGATGTACATGTATATAAATATTGTTTTAATTTTTGATCGCACCAGCGTTGTAAGGTTTGTTCTAAAAGATATGTTGGGGCCTGGTATTTTTCAATGACGGGTCTAATGTCCAACGGAGTCTTATGAGATTTTAGGAAGCCTAACGACGGATCAAATGTCTAACGGAGTCTTATGGGATTTTAGGAAGCCGAACAGTCGTGGACATGCTACATTTTTTACATTCCGTGTTTTAAGTATTCTGGGAAGCCTTGCATTCTTGTTAACTTTGCTAGGCGAGCCGTTAGTTTTCTAGTAGGATCTTTCAATATCTTTGCTTGTGATGTTTATATAAAGCGCTCAAGAAAACTTACGTATGTGGGAGTGCTAAGGATTGTAATTCTCTTAGATTTGTCATCTTTCATTAAAGTTAGATGTTCTACTTCTAACCAGTGGCGTGTTTTTGCTATTAGATTTCTATAGAATGCTTTAGATTTCATATGGAAGGTTGCTTGTTGTTATGGTTAAATGCGTTCTTTTCATTTTCTAAGACGTATGTCCATCTAGATTTCTCTTTGGATGTAGAGGGTTGGTTCACTATTAATTCTTCAAATTCTGGTATATCTGAAAAAATATCATTTGTAGGTTCCAAAGCGCAGTTGGGTTCTTTTACGAATAGAGATTCTGCGTACGGTGGGATGTGGTGCTCCTCAGGGTTGGCCAGAACTAAGTGTAAGGGGCAAGTAACAGATCTTTTAGTTTTCACTTGCTTGTAGATAATCCATTTCATTTTTTGTGTGTGTTTCTTTCTTAGAGACCTTCTTAGGGCTTCTACATGACATTCAATACATTCAACTTGTTCAATTTGTTCTTGGCTTCTGTTGTGGGTTATTGTTGAGTATAATGAGTTTATTTCTTCTTTTAACTTATAAAGCTTACATTTATTTTCTGACACTGCCACTTTCAAGCATATTCTTTTAGCATTACGAGCGAATCTAGCAGACCTTACTGGAAACCGGAGGTTGTAAATACTAGTTAGTAGTACTTGGTTAATGATACACTCTTTAAGAAATATCAAAGTTTCACTAGTTCTGCATAATTTAAAGGATAGTTTTTTAAAGTTCTTCAGGTTATTGGAGCGCTGGCTCTGCACAATGTTCATCAGTTTTGAAAAGTTATATGAACTGCCTATAACACTATTTTAACAACTAATATAGAGCACAATTGGCATTAGTGACTTCCAAACTATTTTCGGTCTATCTACTAGACTATCTTCAGCATTATATTAACTTACAAAGAACATAAAAAGAATACAATATTTGTTCTTGTAAACTCCAATGCCTTAACCGATTAGACCACGGTGACCTACGGCAGAATTTCAATCTTTAAAATATTTTAAAGACTGAATTCTGTATAAAACTGAATTCTGACTGAACTGAACTGACTGAATTCTCTATATTTTAAAGACTGATTTTATACAGAATTCAGTCTTTAAAATATTTTAAAGATTGAAATTCTGCCGTAGGTCACTGATATCTTTTAATTTTTTTATCATTTATTAAGAAAATTTTACAAAATATTCCAAAAAATTCTCAGTTCTCAGAGCAAAACTGGAACTTTTTGGAATGTTCTGTTTTGGTTATTGAAAATCTTAAATTTTTTTTACAGAAATACTAAAAATAAGAATAATAAATTATTAATTTTATAAGCACTTAATCATTTCATTAATTTATTAATTATTTAACCTAAGTAAGAATTCATTTTATTTTGGATTAATGATATTTTAAGTAAGTTATATATTTTAATATAAAGAATAATACTATTGAAACATTGTTATTTATCAAATCATTTTCCATTAGGCAGAACATGGAATAGTAGAAAAAGTAGCACGATTAGTACCGAATGATCATCAGGATTTACTAAATATAACACTCCGTCTTCTCCTTAATCTCTCTTTTGATTTAGATTTACGAAATTCAATGGTGAAGATTGGTTTATTACCTAAACTTGTAAACTTGATTAGTAAGTATATTTTAAAATATTATATAAACCAACTCAGCCAAACTTCCCCTGGCGAGCAAAGTCTATATTAAATTTTTCTATGATTATTTTTGAATTAAAGCTATGGTGCCACCATCTGTTGAATTAATAATTAATTAATTAAATTTAGAACTAAGGTGGCGCTGTCTAGTAATTAATGATTATACTATAATTTTTAAATTAATTTTCCCGAAATAAAATTTTGCCACCACACCGGACTCGAACTGGGATCTTTGGGATAGCACCCGAATGCCTTAACCGATTAGACCACGGTGACCTACGGCAGAATTTCAATCTTTAAAATATTTTAAAGACTGAATTCTGTATAAAACTGAATTCTGACTGAACTGAACTGACTGAATTCTCTATATTTTAAAGACTGATTTTATACAGAATTCAGTCTTTAAAATATTTTAAAGATTGAAATTCTGCCGTAGGTCACCGTGGTCTAATCGGTTAAGGCATTGGGGTGCTATCCCAAAGATCCCGGTTCGAGTC
>AYEL01072236.1:0-98214 GCA_000484575.1 Olivierus martensii
ATAAATTTCTATTTGATTTTATATATATATATATATGAATGACTTAATGTTAAAATGAAGTACAGTTGAAGTAAAGTAAGTCCAAAAGATATTTTTTCTTTTAAATTAGTGGTTTTATTGGCTTATATTAATTCCTCAAAAAAATTAAATAAATAAATATATTTATTTATTTATTATATAATGTAAATACAATTGTTGTCTATGAAAATATCAAGCAGTTTCTATAAGATATTAATTTCACAATTTTATGGATTTAAGTCACTTCACCATTAAATATTAATATATAACTTTAATTAGTGAATATTTTTAAAATAAAAATGATATTTATCTTATTTACTTTTAATATAATTATATAATTATAATGCATATATATTTTATTAACAGATGTAGAAAGACATCAAACAGTTGTTCTTTGTATATTAAATCATATAAGTATGGATGATCGATGTAAATCTATGTTTACATATACAGATTGCATTCCTATTGTAAGTATACTTTAAATTAATTGTAAAATATTTATTGATGAAACTTATTTTAATGGAAAACATAGAAAATCTTTCAGATACCAAATTTGTTATTAAAATAATGCTTTAATTTTATTTTTATCAACACTGAAAAATTTTTTACTTTGGATTTTTTTGTGCATGCACCATTATCAGAAGTCAGTTAAGCCCCCCAATGACGTCATTTCCGGTCCCGTGCCAAAATTTTAGCTCCTATGGCAGAAGTAGCGATTCTACAGAATTACCAAATTTTTTGCAAAGATTAGAAATTATATCTAGTAGCTATAATTTATTTATAGTATTTTAATTTCTTTTGTTAAATATTAGAATTTAATAGAGGGGTAAAAAAAATTTGAGAATTTGATCAAAAATTAACAGAATTATAAAAATTAATTTGTGTAATTTTTTATTTTTATATATGTGCTATTAATGCACATATATAAAAACTCTTTTTAACCTTATCTTGTACAGGAAAATCAGGTATTAGAAACACCTATATAATATCAATCTTTTTTAATGGTTCTTTAACAACTTGTTTACATTATTTATTAGTCTATTTCAAAACTTTAATAATCATACTCAATTCAAATTAAGACTATTTTTTATCATCTATCAATTGATAAGTAATTTCTAATAAATAACCATTCTAGCTAATAAATTTTAGACTAATTCATTTATATAATTAATATATATCATTTAATTGATGCAATTAACATCTCTAATTTGTATAAACACTTCTTTACATTTAATTAATAAATCTTATATCTTGAAATAGGAATGTTTTTAAATAATTATTCTTTAGAATCTAAACTGAAAAAAGAATGAATAAGATATAATTAAGTTAAAAAAAGAAATAACTTCCAAACAAAAATTACTAAATATAAAATTAGCTAAATCATCATTATAAATAAATTTATTTTTAATTTGTACTATAAATTTTAAATTATCTTTTCTTTTTATCATGTTTTTTGAAATAGATTTGACTCTTTATTTGGAGTTTTCTTTATTAATGCTTTAGATCTTTTATTTATGTGGTTTATTCATTCCAAAAATTTCTATGCAAACTGAAAGCCCAACAATGCTTAAATTAGGTATATACAAATATACATACTTATAAAAATAATGGCTAGATAAATTTTATGAGCATATTATATGAACTTAACAATGAAAATTTTTCAGATTATTGTGATACTTTTTCCAAAATACAAATTATTTAATGCATTTTTTATTTGTATTTTATAAAAATTCTATACAAATAAAAAGATTTTTAATGAGAAAGATCCATATATCTCTGAAATCACATAAATATGAGACTTACTATTAAATATAACTATTTTGAAATTATTTTAATATAATAATGTTGATGATGATGATAAATTCATTAAAACAGTTTTTTCATTAGTGAAATTAAGTATTGTATTTAATAAAGTAGTTTTTATTTGCAGATTATAAAACACATTTTCATTTTTATTCTTTGTAGGTAATGAAATATATATTAGAGTCACCAGAAGAAAGAATACTTCTGGAATTAATAGCTTTATGTATCAATTTGGCTGCTAATAAGAGAAATGCACAATTGATATGTGAAGGAAATGGACTCAAGCTTTTAATGAAACGAGCGTTTCATTTTCAAGATCCTTTGGTGATGAAAATGATTAGAAATATTTCTCAACATGATGGACCAACAAAAGCTCTCTTTTTAGTGAGTAAATTTTTATTATTTGTTAATATAGTAACTAAAATATTTGGCATTAATTGGATGTTTCTAGTGTGAATCTTAAATAATTAATGAATTAAAATTGGTTTCTTTAAACATAACTACAACATATAAAGTCAGTTCTTCTATATGAAACATTTTCAGATATATACAGTACTAAACATATTATGCAGCATATTTAATATATACATTGCTATTGTAAAATTCTGCAGTCTACAAGTGTGGCTCAATAAGTAAAGTAACAAGACCTCTCATTATATAAATTTATTCAACTTGTACAGATACTTATAAACAATAGTATGGTTTATTTTTTCTACATATTCTTCATACTTGTCTAAATATTTAATTCTAATGGTACACCAAGCATTTATGCCATCATTGAAGAAATCAATGTCAAGCATCTGAAGCTACAACATGATGGCTTGCTGAACTTCCTTGTTGATTGTGAATTAGCTCCCAACCAGCTGCCTCTTCAATGGTCCAAGTTGATAAAAATCACTAGGTATCAGGTTGGGGCTATAGAGAGGATGATCCAATATATGTGCTGTTGGTTGAGTATGGCCTGGTGTTGTTGTGCAGCAACATGTGCTGCATGATATTGATATGCCCTTTAGATACAGAAATTTGATCATACTAATCACTTCAATGTTTGACCATGTTTCCATAAGTGCTATCATCTTACACATGATGTTGGGAAAGTATTACAAATATAATGATAATGACCATATGGCAAAGCAGTGGTCAAATATCTAAAATAATTAAATTTTAAAACATTTTGACTGACATGAGACACCATTTAATGACCATATGGCAAAGCAGTGGTCAAATATCTAAAATAATTAAATTTTAAAACATTTTGGATATTTAACTTATTTTTAGACAAATATATTTTAATACATTTAAAAAAAATATGTGATGGTGTCAGTGTTCTAGGACTTCCACTTCTTTTCCTATTGTCAATTCCTCCATTTTGATGAGTTCATATACACTGTTTTTTTTAAAGTTTTACATTATCAGGAAAATGTGCTTGATAAATTTCTACACATTTTTTTAGATTTGTTTATAAAATAAGCTTCCACAGACTTGGTCCTCTGTATTTATGAAAAGCTGATGACTGACTAACCTAATCTGTTCTCCCTCTTCTCAATGTTGGAATCAGGTGATGTATCATACTCAGTGGATTGCCAACTTATGATGGTATTATGCTTTCTTTTTGTATTGTTTTCCATTCCACCACAATAATTTATTAATCTTTGACTCTGGAAACTTTTGTTACATCAATCATTCATTAATATTCTGTCAATGACAAGTTGAATCTCCACAAATATAGATTCTCCAGTTTTTTTCTGTCTTCTGCTGCATGAAAAGGTCTATAAGTTGTTTCATTCAAGACCACACAGTATGGCCTGGTGTTCTTGAATGGCCAAAAGATCAAAAAGATCAGTCAAGATCATGCAGCAAATGGCTTGTAGTCATTAGGTGTTGGTCTTGACTGATCTTTTGACAACTCTTGACATGCCTATTTAGAACAATGTGAGGTAACCTATTTATGTGTATTCTTACAACATACATAACCAAATCATTGAAATTACCATTTTTTATTTTTCTGTGACTATTTCATAATGATTGAGATTGGATCTGACTTGAGTATTTGTTTTATGTTCATCTTTCTGAGGCATTAGTTTTTGATCATCTTTCTGAGGCATTTTATTTTAAAAGCTAAAAATTTGTTTTCTTCTTTTTTCTTAATGATCCAGGTCTTTGATCCTTAGATAGTATGATGATTGAATTATAGAGTTTAAATTTAAGTTTCTTTGAGATTTTACTATTTTTTATTTTTTTTTAAATTTTATGAATTCCACCTATTGCAGATCAACCATTACTTAATATTTTTTTTTATAAATTTTTAATTTTCTGGCAAAATACAAAAGTTTACATTGGAATATTATTATTTTAACACCCATTATTATTATATCAAAATGTATTATGATGATGATGATAAATTATGTTTGTTTGTATTAATCACTTTTGTTAGTCTGTATACTTGAATTTTCCTTTTGTTTTCAACCAATGAGAAGCAAATACTTATTGAATAGTCTTATCAGTGATGGAAGAACTACAGAAAATATTTGAGTTTGGGACGTGAAAAAATCAATTCATCAAGGAAGAAAGATATTTACAATGCTCATGAATATTAAAAAAAAAAATTTCATATAATATTGTTAATATACTAAAAACTTGAAATGTATTATAACTTTACAATGCATTATATTTGTAATTCATATAATAAAAAAAAATTAATGAAAATAATTCAATCAAAATAATATTATAAATAAATATTAAATAAAATAAATATTTGAGTAAAACTAATTGATTTACTTTTACTCAAATATTTATTTCATTTTTATATTGATTGAAAACTGTCACTGATAATAATTCCGCTTCCGGGTTCCCACAGTCGCGGAAAGCTTCGCTTTCCCCAAGAATCTTAGTGCTGTTCCCATGATTCATTTCGTGTAAAACAAAATGGACGCTATGCAATGAAAGGCACTCACTGTTTAGGAAATGATGTTAATAGCTGCAGTAAATGAGGAAACTGAAACAAAATCGAGGAAGGGAAAATGCTGGATCGAAAATATTTAGTCTATAAGAAGAAATACGACAAGTTTCTATGGAAGTTTGATCAAAGAGATGAGATTTAATAATAAAGAATCCTGCCATCTTGACTGTTAAGGTTGCCAACAAAAAGTTGGTGTATATTCTGCTCTCTTTACAAAATTTATAATCTAACCCGCTACAACCCGCCAGAAAACAATCGTTCCTTAACATGTACCTAAAAAACTTATGAATTAAAAAGTTTTCCTATTCTTTCGCATTCCTCCATCGATGGGTAAAAACTTATTTTTTATCAAAAAACTGAATGTTTGGAATACAATATACTCAATCGTCGCCAATAACTCAACTTCAAATCGAAATCGAAAAGATACTGCATATCGTCCCTCTCATGGCAAACTAGGGAAATTGTAGTTATGACTAATTTTATCAAAGTATTTCTCAATGATTGCATTCTGTGTGTGTATTATGTGTCCCTAATATGGATTTACAGAAATAATTGAAAATGTTTTGTGTTGTAGGAGAGTAAGCGTAATTTTCTAAATGTATAAAGTAACCCCATGTTGTAGAAATGCCCTGTTATATAAGATTTCCACAAGTTTCAAATTCTGTTAGAGCGAAACCGTATTGTAGGAAGGATACATGTAGTAGATTCAATTAATATAAACAAATCATAATCATTAAAATATAACACATAATTTTGCGTATTTTTCAGTTTTCGTCAAACGACATTCGATATTAAATTTAACTGATTTTAATTGCACCTATTTGTTAATTTCTATCTGCGCCATTCTGCTGATCCAACAGCTGACATTAAAAGCCACTGAAATAAGTTAAATTGTACTATGTACCAGAATTTCTCGTGAAATTCCGTGTAGCCTGACTATTTTTAATATAAATTTTCTAACTTTATATATAATTCTTTCAATTAAAAGGATATGACAATACGAAATTAATTTAAATTGAATAAATATCAGATCAACCCAAAAATCATGTCGTTTTTCACATTAAGATTTGAAAGGATGTAAAAATTAAATTACTTCTAATTTCATCCGGTATATATTGTACGTTTGAATCAATAGCACTCTTCTAATGTTGTGAAAGCTATAAAATCCGCCACACATGGAGAGATTTATCGTCAGATCGGTCATTCAGGTTCATCAGATCGATTGTATGTTCTTACACACGATGCGATTTGTTGTCATATCAGTTGCAACGACGAACGTTTCTGATCTGTCGTCGTCTGACGATCCTCATACACGGTTTATCTATAATCAAATCCGTCGTCAACCCGCCGAATCATCAAACCGATTGTATGACTCCATATACGGAACGATTTATCGTCAGATCTATCGTTCCGTATATGGAGACATACAATCGGTTCAGATCCGTCGTAAAACAATCACTACAGAGTGTGTGTTGTCAGCATGGAGTGCGAGATACTTTCATAGGCAGCTTTGGTTTTTACTTTATAAAGTAATAATTAGAACGAAAAGAAAAGTATGGAGTAAAAATTGGCTTTTGAAAAGAAAACGTTTTTCGCATACTAATTTGATGAAGGAATTCAGATTTCACTCAAAAGATTTGCATAATTACTTGCGAATGTCCGAAAATACTTATCTTGAACTATCGTAAGAGATTAACCATGGTTACATAGATTGGCTAGGGAAAAATAGTTAATGATATCATTCACATTTTATCTTCATTCCTTCATAAAATTATCATTTAAAATCTTTCTTCGGAAATGTAACAAAAGTTAAAGTTTCTTCTGAAATTTAAGACAGAGTTTCGTTCCTGGTATAAACACTTGTAGAAGTTCTAAGGTGACATTTATTTTGACCAGTTACTCCAGTTAGCTGAAGTAGAGTCGAGAAAACAGAATACGTACCACTCACCATCTGCAAGCGATAAATAAAATATTATTCAGTTGTATGTTAAAACTCTTTTTGTGTTTCTGTAATACTAGATAATAAAATCTACTAATTAATTAGTTATTAACAATGTTATGCTATCAGATTAGAAAATAAATTATAAAAAATAAATTTAAATTACACTCACTCGTATGAAAAATTGTCTTTTGAGAAAGAAAAATCCGGCTACTGATATTCCCATAGGTCTTCCTCCGAATCTCTTCATGAATCCAATCATCTGTTATGGATGACGTTTAAGCATACAGAAAATGTCAAAAAACATAATTAAAACTAGTTACCTACTTTAAATTTATATTCGACTGTAAGAGGCACTGAAGAAAATTTTCCCATAGAGATGAAATTGTCATATATCTGAAAACGATACAAAATTTATTACTCATATTTTTAAACGATATTCTTCATACTTAAAAATACCTACCAATGAGGATAATACGGATAATGCTCTAGAATTTATCAAATTTGCAGAAAATAATATTAATGCAAAGATGGCAATGACGTGGTGTAAAATTGAATTCATATCCAGAAAAATAGCCCCGTATAAGAGAAAGCATGAAAAATAGACGAAATGAATATAGATAAGAGGTATAAGTAGTTCCCATTGTTCGTTCAGATGTTGAAAAAATTCCCATATTTCTAAATGTTTCTCCATTATTCCTTGTAGAAATTCTACATTAGCAAATCTTTGAATTTCCAGCTGTTTAGATAATTCTATAAGTCTCTTCCCGATAATTAAGAGAACTATGAAAGACGTTGAGAAAATCGAGACTATTTGACTTATTGCATAAGTAAAGCATACATGAATGAAGATTGAACAAAATATAGCTTCCGCATCACTGACTCTTTCAACACTCAGTCGAGGATAGATCAAAAAAGACGTTATAATCGAAATCGCGATCAAAAGAAAGACTAGCAAGATAAGAAACCCAAGCGAATATATTTCTGTTTTTTCAATGAATTTCTTTTCATCATTATACATATTCATTTCATAGTGGAGGGATATCTTCTTTCTTTTCATGATGCTGTACTGTAAAGCTGTATATACTGAAAGACACAGCAGAATAAAATTGCCATGGATTGCATAATTGCCAAATATGGACATTGCTTTTCCACAGAAGACATTTTTATTAAATGCTATTGAAATCAGATAAATAGTCAACATCCATTGAATTATTTCAAGTACATGCGTGTATATTATGAAAATTTTAGTTGTAAATGTTTTTCTTTTCTTCATGCATTCATGCAAAACTAGAAATTCTAATCCAAATATTTTAAATGTAGAAAACAGTGGATAAAGCTGGTGATCAATGTAGATATCTGAAAGATTAGTTCCTGGTTGATTGATCATCATCTGTAGATATTAATTCTTTCCGAAAGACTTTACATATATATATATGTATGTATGTATGTATGTATGTATGTATGTATGTATGTATGTATGGTATGTATGTATGTATGTATGTATGTATGTATGTATGTATGTATGTAAATATAGTGATGTGAGAAACAATGGCACACATTTCATAATTTTGTATGAGCCTGCCCTTAAAGCTTATATATTGATTAATTTTTATTTATCATAGCTAGAACGGTACCTATAATAAAATCAAATTTAGCATCTATATAAGACTGAGAGTAAACCATGAATTATAAACCAAATTAAGAAAAATTAGTGGTGGATCCAAAAACACTAACAAGTAAGAATTATAAATGCCATGCTATTACATGATTATTATTGGATAAGAATTCAATATCGGACTTCATGTTGTAACATTACATTGCCAAATTTCATTATTCGTTGAAGCAATCCATTCAGAAATAACTGTTTGAAATATTGTACTCTTTATCTACTGTATGACAGAGGATTAAATATTTCTTCCCTGGAAAAAAAAATTGAGAAATCAACTTAAAAAAATCATATGAATATATTCACCATTAAACGTATCGTAGACAAAATTCTTTATAATTCTTCAATTATAAATAGACTACAAATATTTATAATCAATAATTTTCCTGCTATAATTGTTTAAAATAAATTATGCGGAATTTAATCAAAGTACCAAGTTTCTTATATTTCTCGACGTTATGCTTAATTGCATTTGATCGTTTTGACAGTATTACTAAAAATTGAAAATTCTGGATATAAAAGTAAAAAATAAACGATCCTCTAGTTACGAACATGAAATTCCATTTTCAAATTTCAGGAAATTTTAAAAACGCGTCGATAGTTTTAAGTAATATTAGAACAAAATGCTTTAGCAACCAACATAATGTAAAATTACAAAGTTATTTAACATATTATGGCATTATATCAAGACGATAGTTGTCACAACAAAAATTCCTCGTTTTTATTCAAAACTTTGCATCAAAATCTGTGAAATAAGAAACTTTTTATTGGTCTGATTGTGAAATATTTTACAGTATATGGAATATAAAGTTATTCAGTACATTAGGTGCAAAAATAATGAATAAATATCATGTGGTATTGATGCCATTGTCGTTGTGAAGTATGATTAAATTTTGTCAGAAATGTTGTACTCATAGTGCCATCTATTGAGTAAAATATTAAATTCTCTGGAAGTTTAAATTGTTTGTAATTATTTTTACAACGAATATTCTAAAAATCACTGAATATACCAGTTATTTCAGTTGAACAATGGCAGAGTATTATAATAAGTTTGGCGGATATAGTTTATTACATTTACGAGATTACTTGAAGCAAACAAATCAACAACCGAAAATATATACTGTAAATTATTACCAATAATTCCAGAAAGAATTAATATTGCATAATTTCCTTAGGGTCATTTATTAATATTATTAATTTATTTAATATTTGAAATCTATGTCATTATGTGCAATATTAAAGTTGAATTAACCAGCATAGATGTCACATTGAAATCATTTCAGTGAGTGATGTCATTTCGGCGTCATAAATGATCAGATTCGATAATGTCATCCATTATTGAGTCACGAGACGTCACTTTTCCGAAATGACGTCATATAAATCAGCTAAGCCATATGTTATCCTATGCTGAAAACATTTACGCTATCTATTAGGAATAATAAAAACTAATTTTTGGATAAAATTGAAATTCCATATTGCAGGATAAACGATCCTTTAAGATTGAAGAATGCGGTTTCGCTGGTGTCCCATAACAGCAGAATGGAAGTAATATTATAAAAAACTGCTTATTATTTCAAAAGTTATTAGTGGAGGTCAGAGAAAACAGACAACAATGGTTAAAATTTCAGTGGTTAGCTAGCTAGTATGGCTATGCAACATCGTAAATGTTGCATCGCCATACTCTAACGGCTGAAATTTTTTTTAAATGTTTGTTGAATGTAATCTCGATACAAGTTATTTTTATTACTCCGTTTCAAAACCGCTCTATTAACATTTGCAACGTTTGTACGCTCTCAATCAAAATAATAAGTCTAGACTACGCATGCTATCAAAAATCTCACGTACGAGTGATATTTTTTATAGAATGCGTAGTGTGTCAGTGAGGCCTCCGTACTTCTTGAATTAAATAACAAAAACATTCTGCGAGTTTTCTTTCAACAAAAAACTCGTCTAATGTCTCCGACCTCATTCAATTGTATCGTATACACGGACATTCAAGCAACGCGGCGGCCTATCGGTTTGAGTGTTTTTCTCGACCATGCGTAATTCAAAATGGCATTGTTCAGACAGAGGATAAAAGAAATAGAGTTTGCTCAAATGCTTTATCCTAAGCGCTGATTCTGCAGTGGCAATAATCACTAGCTTATCTTCGTCCAATTATTTTGACTGAGAGTGTTCAGATAGCGATATTTTTGAAGCTGGACTGAAGCGGTAGTTTAGAAAAATAATTTGGATCGAAGTAATTTTTAACAAAAATTCTGAATAAAAACTTTCCGCGGCTACATAGATAAGGTAATTATGCATTTATAATGTTATTGTGCCATATTGTTTCTTGATTGAAAAGTAAAATACCTGAACATCTCGTCTAGCACGCACTCTTATTAATTAGCAGTTTTATATGTAGGCCTACAAGTGGGAGTCAGATGGAGTCTACAGCCGAGTTATTTCGATGCGTGTGTGTCGATTGGGTCGCAGTGTCGTATGTACAATTTGGAACGTAAAACGACTCGACTGCCCAGACAACAAAAAACCTGTCGTTGATTTTCGCCTTATATATAGCATTGATTAAAGGCGGGTTCATACGATCCTCCGCGAACCCGCACACGCGCGTGAGTGATCGCGTTTGAATTGTTCACATATCGGCATTCGTATTAGGAGGAAGCTAGTCATGGACGGCCAAGCATATGCACTAATTAATCAATGACAGCGATCGACTTATTTTACTGTAATGTATACGTCCTTCATTTTGATAACTTTATGCGGGAAAAGTATTTTATAAATGTGTTTGATTATTATTAATTTTAAATCAACTAACTATTTAATTAAGGAAGTTTGACGATGATTCACGAAAAACATATTGAAATTGTTTCTTCTAAACTTTTATCGATAACCAAAAAATGTGATTATTGGCTCTTGATTTTACAATTGTTATGCTGTGCCCAATTAATCATACATTTGATTTATTTCGCAGAAAAAGTTATGTAATAAGTCTTGAGCTCTATCTCCTTGTAAATACGATGATCTCTTATATAGAAACTATGCATCAATAATTCAAACTACAAGACTAAAAATTGAGGCGGAAGTGAAACTCCGATTTCTATTTGTTCACTCAGCGCCTATAGACGCGTGCGTTTAGCGCGCGAGTCTATTCGGCAGACTCACGCAATTATTGACGCGCGCTGACGAGGTGTTTACCATTGCCATGGTAATCTTAGCGTTTAAACGCGCATCTCTAGCCCATTCGCTGTAGTGTGAACCGGCCTTAAGGCTGAACTCACACATACAACAGCAGAACCACAAAACTACCATTGCCATGGTAATCTTAGCGTTTAAACGAGCATCTCTCGCCCACTCGCTGTAGTGTGAACCGGCCTTAAGGCTGAACTCACACATACCACAGCAGAACCACAAAACTGTGGTCGGTGTGTGGATGATCGTGAATTATAATTATATTAATATAAAAACCCATAATCTAATTCCCTCGGATCACGCGTTGCGACAGCGGTTGAAGCCGACTTTATTAGTGGTCCGTCTGAGTTAGATTATGCGTTTCTATATTAATATAATTATAATTCCTACTGTCCTTAAACAGATTACCAGTTTTGTGGTAGTGGCGGTTCTGCTATGGTACTGTGAGTTCAAGCTAAGGAGAAATATACATATGGTATTCGGCGAAATACAAACGGAGACTATGATATTTTATAGCACGATAAAAATTTATTTACCAAAAATATTATAAATATACGAATAAAACGTATTTTAAATCAGTGTACTACTGTTGTATTCGAATCACATCATTTTAACAGGAAAAGAAGAGATGCGTTATATAGAAATGATTTTTGCTTGCTCCGAATTCCACCAGTACCGTATTCGTATTTCTGTAGAATTCTAACTTTGTTTAAACAAAGGTAGAATTCTACAGTTCAAACGTCGCAGAAATCGATAACTGGTAGTGCACAACCACCATGAAAATGAAACTTACCCATATAAAATACCTTCTCAAATTCACTCATACCTAAAATATCAGAACAACTTAAGCTTACAGTTTTTTAAATAAATACGAAACATTAACTGTTGGTGGTATTTTTCTGAAGTACCGCCTCTTATGAAAGTGTAACCAATAAAATCTGTTTCTTCGAACAAAGGAAAATAAATAAATACGAAACATTAACTATTGGTGATATTTTTCTAAAGTACCGCCTCTTATGAAAGTGTAACCAATAAAATCTGTTTCTTCGAACAAAGGAAAATAACACTAACATTCCTTCCTTATTATATAAATAAATGTATTTTATTTGATGAAAATAATGTCTAGTAAAATTAATTAGATGCTATTAAGAATGAATTTGCACACATTATATTAGTTGTATTAATTATAGCAAATTGATAAAGTAAATTTACTTTAGTTTGCTGCTTTAAAAAACTGGAATGAATAAAATCCCTATTTCAGTCCAATTTTTTTTATCTTCAGTTATAACATACTAATCTGTTTATGTTTAGAATACAATATATATTGAGAACGGTAATAAAAGATCATTAAATAAAAACTGTTAACATTGAATATAAAATGTTGAAGATATAGAGCTGATGATTTATATTTGTAAAAAAATTTCAATAAAACAAATTTAATCCATCCTCAATTTTTCTTTTTCCTAACTATTAGACAACTTATTTTTTAGATCATAACGATTCAATTATATCATATGGTGTAACTTGAATATTATTCAATATATAAATATGTGTCATAAAATTATTTTTACGTTATCTGCATAGAAATTTAATCTAAATAATAAAATAAATATTGCGATGATAATTGAAGCAAATAATCATAATGTGTCATAAAATTATTTTTACGTTATCTGTATAGAAATTTAATCTAAATAATAAAATAAATATTGCAATGATAATTGAAGCAAATAATCCAAGTATAAATATGATTCCGTAAATGGGAATAATTAAATTAATATAACTATAATAAGCAATTTTATTGATTTGTATATTTAATAACCCAATATAGTGCTCCTCCACTTTGATCCTATCCAATGTACCCGTCTAATGTTGCTTCGGTAATTCATTGAATATTTACATACAGGATTTATGTATGAACGCGAAGCAATATAGAAATTTGTTAATTTATATAGGCGAAATGTATATAAATATAAGCATATACTTGATGGTCGCTTGAAGTATTGCTGTAATAGTGTATCTAGATTAAATTCCTAGGTCCCACATTTCCAAAGATTTTGGAGTCCGGGCCTCAGCTCGTTAAACATCTCTATCCACCTGATGACTGATTACTAGTGATATGAGTGTCATGATTGACACTGGTGGAATACGCAGTGGGAACTGGAGTGACTCGCCGTTTGGAAAGTGATGTAAAGCTACACTAGAAAAATCATTGCTTACCAGTAACAAAGATAGGTTAGTTAGTTAATCTTCCACACAGTATTACTACTCGGAATAGAAACACTACACAAAATAACTAAACCATTTTTCCATCCTTCAGAATTTTGCATGAGGTAGTATTGTTTTTATCTTGGTGTTTCGGGCTTCTGCCTTACCAACAAGTTGTTAGTAATTCAAGCCCTACTTCTATGCTGTTGGTTCCACCTGCAAGAAGTCAGATCTCTTCGGACTCTTTAGTTCTGTGCTTTTCGCCATTGGATTCGTAAACCCTGCTGAGGTCTTACTGTTGGCCGGATTCTTTGCTGTCATTTGTGTTTAATACATTTCACCGTCGGCCAATTTATTCTTTGTTCGTCTCAGGACTTGTGTTCTACTGCAAATGCCACAAATCTGTTTTGTTTGATGTTTTCATGTTATTTCACCTTTGGTCAACGGTATATGTAAATATTGTACATAACTGTTTTGTTTTTGTTGTTTTTTCGTTCCATTTATTACCCTCTCTTTTCTGGTAGTGCCTACCCATTTCGTCTAGTAGGAATTTTTTCACTCTACTTCTCTTTCCTCACAACTTATCACTTCCTCTCAGTCTTACTGGGCTAAACTAACGCAAAGTTCCCTAGTCGTTCTAATTAGATAAACCAAACTTTGAATTAATATTTATTCGTTATAATTGCATAACTTCTGGGTTTATAAATATCAATTTTGACGAAGGTAATTTTCGTTTCGAATTAACTCGAATCTTTAGCATATTACTATGTATATATAATCGGTCGGATTGGCCTCACGTACGGTTTTCCACCATCGAAAATCAGATTGGATTCCGAGTTTTTACCCCTTGGAAAAATTTAATCATAGATCAGGACTGGGCCATCTCCGTCTTCAAAATCCATTTGATCCCTTGATAAGAGTGGCAGCCTTGTTCCACTTCATATTCAGCGCTTGCTCCACTCCATGCTTTACAAGTTTGAAAAAGGATGTCACCTATTGACAAATATATACTTTATTTCAGTGATAATAACAAATAAATAAATAAAATGATTTTATTACAAGCTTAGTGATCAACTTGTTTTTAATTACTATCTTTATGATATATGCCATATTTGTTGATGAACTTCGAACTTTAAATGGATTCTTTACAGTTTATACTATGGTTTCTACCAAAACACCATATTTAAAGAAAAATCCTTAATTACCAAAATCAGTTTTGAATATTTATGCTTATGTATGGACAGTCGTTTTAAGAACTTTTATCGTAAGCTTAAGTAAGTACAAAAATTTTATTCCATTTCGAAAAAACTATAGATACCGCTGGAACAGTTTGCTAGATATCAGGACTATATTTCAAGTGCAAGTTTAGATCCAGAGAACAGAATTCCTAGTATAGAATATAATATGTAACTAGTTTTCGAAATCTATCGAAGAAATTGTATTCATAAAAGAAATTTTACAACTAAGTGGGGAGGAAATATTTAAATATAATATTAAAAGTAAAATTGAAGATAATATCGGTAATAATTCGAAATATACAGAAATTTCCTGACCTAAATTGTTCTCAATTTTAGAGTATAGATACCGCAATTTTTAAAATACAAATAGCAGAATTGAAATAAGCGAAATATTTTTCAAATCTATACGCATTCTTCTTCAGAACATACGTTTGCATTGTATAAACAGATATTTGGAATTAGAAACATGAAAATAATAACAAATTTCTCAATCGGAACTATTCATATAATATCTAAATATTTGAAATTTAACTTTTGCATAATGCAGAAAAATATTTCCGATTCTACTCAAATAATTCAAATATACTAAATATTATACATAGCTTTTCTTATATTTTAAATTATAAATTAACTGAAGTTAATTTTCCAAGTTATTAATTTAATTAATTTAGCTAACATGACACCGAGCCGTAAACTTCATTAGAAGAAATTTATCCCAATGCTATAAAAGTTTATCCACGTCAGTCATCGATTTTAATTTTATAAAGGAAGGATAGATATTCATTTTAATATATTATATAGATTTATAAAGCAAAGATTAGTATCAATCCTCAATGTTTACTTTATAAATCTATTAATATTTAAATGTTAGTATATTTTAAGAGAAATAAATCTTACATTTTTTGTTGCATAATACAATAGAAAAATTACAATCGATAATCTAAAGAATACTAATATATCAAACAGTATATCATCTGAACCTTTAATATACGTTTAGATAAATAGTCGAAATATTTCTTCAAAGTGTTCAATAATTGTGTAATTAGCCTACTTTCCGAAGGAGAGCGGGGTTTATAAGATCACCTCATGAATGTCTATCTTTTTCTACCTCATTTATAACTTTTGAACCAATTAATAGATTTCGATGAGAATTGGTAATGATGTTTATCTGAACCTTTAATATACATCTAGATAAATAGTCGAAATATTTCTTCAAAGTGTTCAATAATTGTGTAATTAGCCTACTTTCCGAAGGAGAGCGGGGTTTATAAGATCACCGTCATGAATGTCTATCTTTTTGTACCTCATTTATAACTTTTGAACCAATTAATAGATTTCGATGAGAATTGGTAATGATGTTCTATCATTAAAGTACAATTCAATGCCGCTGCATTGAAGTGTCCTTTAATACAGCGGCATTGATGCAGCTTAATCCTATTTAGGGATAGCCAACTTATCTGCTGTTGTCATCAACTTTTGTGTATTAAATATAGTCTCGCGACTATATGTAGTACACAAAAGCCTTGTTAAGGAAGCATCAGAGGGCTATATAATTAAAATCGTTCTTGTTAAGGCAGCATCAGAGGACCATATGCTAAAATCCTCTGCGCTTTATCATAGGAAAATTCAACACTTCAAAGGAATAATGTTATCTCTCCCTTTCATGATATACATATATATCAACCATAGCTAAAATCCGCCGCGCTTTATCATAGGAAAATTCAACACTTCAAAGGAATAATGTTATCTCTCCCTTTAGGGATATACATATATATCACTAAAAGAGTTATATGTATATCTCATATTAATGAGATATATCTGAGAATAATTTATCAAAGACCCAATAACTCATGTAACTGCGAGCGAGGTATTATTATGTTTTCTGACAGAGAAGCAGAAATTTAGATTGTGTTTTTGGTATACTGAGATAGCTTCTACTATCGGCTTGTTAGCCATGATCTTCCTATAGGATCCTTTAAAGCAATTTTATATTTAATCAATTAAAAATATAAAATTCTAACAAATAAAAATATTTTTTATGAATTTTTTATGCAATTTAATCTTGAATAAATTACTATTACATTTATTCAACGTAAAATATTTTTATTTATTTAGTTATTTCATTAAAATGCATATTTATTCTCATTCATTTTTATAATACCTTTTCGTTTGAGATCCAAAATGAAATAGAAGGAATAGCATCTGGTTTCAAATAACGTCATTTTGAATTAGGCCTGAACATAGTTCAGTCGATTTTTAATTAAATTCAAATAATTTTCAATTATTTTCATTTCTTTACGATTAGCGCATTCTTCATTTTCCTCAATCTAAACAAGCATAAATGGGTTCATAATTTTATATATTTAGAAAGGAAGAAACCTACCTATCTTCATTTTCCTCATTCTAAACAAGCATAAATGGGTTCATAATTTTATATATTTAGAAAGGAAGAAACCTACCTATTTTCATTTTCCTTAATCTAAACAAGCGTAAATGGTACATAATTTTATATATTTAGAAAGGAAGAAACCTACCTAGCGGTGGGCCGATTACGACCGGTCCATATCAGTGCTCACTACAGGCAGAGATGTTGGGATACAATGCGCGAGGCCTGGATACCTCCTAGAAAAATCTTTAATTATGGTACCACCTAATCCAACATAATCCTCCATGGAGAAATTGCTACCAACTTCCAATAATTCTCGCATTCCTATTCGGATAAAATAATATTTATTGAGGTTTTTATATTATAAAATTTTAAATTATTTTCATTTATAACTTGCTGTTGATAAATTAGTGTAATTTCAAGTGCCAGAAAATTAGCGTATCCTGAATCAAAATTTCACTAGGTAATTACTACAAAAGGCCCTTAAATGGGGCATTTTGTAATCATAATTTAATATACTGCTTTCAAGTGTCAGAAAATTAGCGTATTCTGAATCAAAATTGCACTAGGTAATTACTACAAAAGGCCCTTAATGGGGCATTTTGTAATCATAATTTAATATACATATTAGCATTTCATCCTGTTCTGACTGACAAAAAATGCTATAAATATACGAATAAAACGTATTTTAAATCAGTTTATTACTGTTGTATTCGAATCACATCATTTTAACAGGAAAAGAAGAGATGCGTTATATAGAAATGATTTTTGCTTGCTCCGAATTCCACCAGTACCGTATTCGTATTTCTGTAGAATTCTAACTTTGTTTAAACAAAGGTAGAATTCTACAGTTCAAACGTCGCAGAAATCGATAACTGGTAGTGCACAACCACCATGAAAATGAAACTTACCCATATAAAATACCTTCTCAAATTCACTCATACCTAAAATATCAGAACAACTTAAGCTTACAGTTTTTAAATAAATACGAAACATTAACTATTGGTGGTATTTTTCTAAAGTACCGCCTCTTATGAAAGTGTAACCAATAAAATCTGTTTCTTCGAACAAAGGAAAATAACACTAACATTCCTTCCTTATTATATAAATAAATGTATTTTATTTGATGAAAATAATGTCTAGTAAAATTAATTAGATGCTATTAAGAATGAATTTGCACACATTATATTAGTTGTATTAATTATAGCAAATTGATAAAGTAAATTTACTTTAGTTTGCTGCTTTAAAAAACTGGAATGAATAAAATCCCTATTTCAGTCCAATTTTTTTTATCTTCAGTTATAACATACTAATCTGTTTATGTTTAGAATACAATATATATTTAGAACGGTAATGAAAGAGCATTAAATAAAAACTGTTAACATTGAATATAAAATGTTGAAGATATAGAACTGATGATTTATATTTGTAAAAAATTTCAATAAAACAAATTTAATCCATCCTCAATTTTTCTTTTTCCTAACTATTAGACAACTTATTTTTTAGATCATAACGATTCAATTATATCATATGGTGTAACTTGAATATTATTCAATATATTAATATGTGTCATAAAATTATTTTTACGTTATCTGTATAGAAATTTAATCTAAATAATAAAATAAATATTGCGATGATAATTGAAGCAAATAATCCAAGTATAAATATGATTCCGTAAATGGGAATAATTAAATTAATATAACTATAATAAGCAATTTTATTGATTTGTATATTTAATAACCCAATATAGTGCTCCTCCACTTTGATCCTATCCAATGTACCCGTCTAATGTTGCTTCGGTAATTCTTCAATTTTTAAAATACAAATAGCAGAATTGAAATAAGCGAAATATTTTTCAAATCTATACGCATTCTTCTTCAGAACATAAGTTTGCATTGTATAAACAGATATTTGGAATTAGAAACATGAATATAATAACAAATTTCTCAATCGGAACTATTCATATAATATCTAAATATTTGAAATTTAACTTTTGCATAATGCAGAAAAATATTTCCGATTCTACTCAAATAATTCAAATATACTAAATATTATACATAGCTTTTCTTATATTTTAAATTATAAATTAACTGAAGTTAATTTTCCAAGTTATTAATTTAATTAATTTAGCTAACATGACACCGAGCCGTAAACTTCATTAGAAGAAATTTATCCCAATGCTATAAAAGTTTATCCACGTCAGTCATCGATTTTAATTTTATAAAGGAAGGATAGATATTCATTTTAATATATTATATAGATTTATAAAGCAAAGATTAGTATCAATCCTCAATGTTTACTTTATAAATCTATTAATATTTAAATGTTAGTATATTTTAAGAGAAATAAATCTTACATTTTTTGTTGCATAATACAATAGAAAAATTACAATCGATAATCTAAAGAATACTAATATATCAAACAGTATATCATCTGAACCTTTAATACAGGTTTAGATAAATAGTCGAAATATTTCTTCACAGTGTTCAATAATTGTATAGTTAGCCTACTTTCCGAAGGAGAGCGGGGTTTATAAGATCACCGTCATGAATGTCTGACTTTGTGTACCTCATCTATAACTTTTGAACCAATTAATAGATTTCGATAGAATTGGTAATGATGTTCTGTCATTAAAGTACAATTCAATGCCGCTGCATTGAAGTGTCCTTTAATACAGCGGCATTAATGCAGCTTAATCCTATTTAGGGATAGCCAACTTATCTACTGTTGTCATCAACTTTTGTGTATTAAATATAGTCTCGTGACTACATGTAGTACACAAAACCCTTGTTAAGGAAGCATCAGACGCTATATAATTAAAATCGTTCTTGTTAAGGCAGCATCAGAGGATCATATGCTAAAATCCTCTGCGCTTTATCATAGGAAAATTCAACACTTCAAAGGAATAATGTTATCTCTCCCTTTCATGATATACATATATATATCACTAAAGGGGGTTATCTGTATATCTCACATTAATGAGATATATCTGAGAATAATTTATCAAAGAACCAATAACTCATGTAACTGCCAGCGAGGTATTATTATGTTTTCTGACAGGGAAGCAGAAATTTAGATTGTGTTTTTGGTATACTGAGATAGCTTCTACTATCGGCTTGTTAGCCATGATCTTCCTATAGGATCCTTTAAAGCAATTTTATATTTAATCAATTAAAAATATAAAATTTTAACAAATAAAAATATTTTTATGAATTTTTTATAGAATTTAATCTTGAAGAAATTACTATTACATTTATTCAACGTAAAATATTTTTATTTATTTAGTTATTTCATTAAAATGCATATTTATTCTCATTCATTTTTATAATACCTTTTCGTTTGAGATTATTTATTTATTTAGTTATTTCATTAAAATGCATAATTATTCTCATTCATTTTTATAATACTTTTTCGTTTGAGAATCAAAGTGAAATAGAAGGAATAGCATCTGGTTTCAAATAACGTCATTTTGAATTAGGCCTGAACACAAAATGACCTAAACAAATTCATATTCCTTTTAACTTGGAATTGTTTTCCAACATCACGACGGATTTTTATGATCCATTGCTTTCTAATAGCATCATCTTTTGGAAAACGATATCATGTTGTCTCAACAGGCACTTTTCCATTATAATTTTTAAATAAGGGTACCGAGCAATGAACTCAACTCATGTAGTTATGCGATTTCAGTACGGAATTGTGTTTCGTTTTTTGCCACAAGATAGCTCGCGTGCAAAGTGGACATTGTCCATTGGTCGGTTCTCAGCCTAATACCCAGTAACGATTTAAAACAAATTTCTTAAAATTTTAAGAGTAGGTCTGCCCAATTTGATGTACTGTACATTATATCATTGTAATAATAGCATGAGTGATAGTAACCCAAATTTTGTGAACGGTGGCTATGTTATTATTATAATAATTAGTAAAGATCATATTCAGCTTGTTGTAAATTTCTTGCAAATTAAATATTATGAATCTGACAATTTTACTTGGGGTAGATATCCAACAGATTCAAAATAAAATGTGAAAGTGTCAGGTACAATTCAAACAGAATTGTCTTTGTAGCAGCTGCCAATTTTGCAACAATCTTTACTATAAAGAGATCCTCTCACAGTTTCCTTTTCTCACAAGTATTGAACACCGGATTATCTGACGTCATATTACTTGGAAATATTTTCTAGAGTTGTAAAAATGAAACAAGACTTTGAACCTAAAAAATGTGTTATATTATTGATAAATACTTTGAGAGCAGTTTGGAGAATGAAAAATCGGTAAATTGTTTCACTTCACAATAACTGTCTTCTTGTAACTAAAGAATTTTTCTATTGTACTTTATTGTTTTAATGAATTTGTTAATATGAATATTTACTATTTAATCAACTTCTTTTATTAGATGATATTGAATTGGAAGATTGTAAATATAATTTTAAATGAATCACGTTAATGCAAGGTAAGTCTCTTTATGTATATTAATTTCGCCCAAGAAATGCTTAAACGAATATTTTAAATATTTGTTTATAATAATAACTATGGCGTGACTTTGTAAAAATAACGAATTGATCGGGAATATGTTGTTATTTTTTGAATAAAAAAGCGACTGAATGACAAAAGTTTGACAGGTAAATTCAAACATATCATGGAGAAAAACCGTGATATAAGCGCAAACATCTAAGAAAAAGAATATCATAAAATATCTCTTTGATAATATCCATCCACCAATCCAGATTGAGGAAATGGTACACCTCAACCAAAGATGGTTGGTCTTCATTTTACACTTCCCTTCCCGTCAGCGCGATTGGTGAAAAACACAGAGATTTGAAAAGAGTTAGCTTAGGAGAAAAAACCGCTCTCACTCGTTTCTTCTCCTCTTATAGAGCTGTCTGGTTAGTGCGGCTATGTGATTTTCAGCGTTCCTTCCTTCTATTCCAGTCTAAGGCTGGATTCACATTAGCCTTGCGACTGAGATTCGAGCACAACCGCGACCGTTGCTATAGAAACAGTCCGATCAGGCCTCGCTTCCCGACTCTTTATTGGTCCACGACAATATTCAGCGAGTTGAATATTGTTGTGGTCGCAGTGGTACGTCATTACGGTAGCCAATAGAAAGGAGGCATTTGGCCATCTGTTACGAACTGTATGCTACATCTGGTTTCAAATAACGTCATTATGAATTAGGCCTGAACACAAAATGAGCTAAACAAATTCTTATTCCTTGTAACTTGGAATTGTTTTCCAACATCACGACGGATTTTTATGATCCATTGCTTTCTAATAGCATCATCTTTTGGAAAACGATATCATGTTGTCTCAACAGGCACTTTTCCATTATAATTTTTAAATAAGGGTACCGAGCAATGAACTCAACTCATGTAGTTATGCGATTTCAGTACGGAATTGTGTTTCGTTTTTTGCCACAAGATAGCTCGCGTGCAAAGTGGACATTGTCCATTGGTCGGTTCTCAGCCTAATACCCAGTAACGATTTAAAACAAATTTCTTAAAATTTTAAGAGTAGGTCTGCCCAATTTGATGTACTGTACATTATATCATTGTAATAATAGCATGAGTGATAGTAACGCAAATTTTGTGAACGGTGGCTATGTTATTATTATAATAATTAGTAAAGATCATATTCAGCTTGTTGTAACTTTGTTGCAAATTAAATATTATGAATCTTACAATTTTATTTGGGATAGGTATCCAACAGATTCAAGATAAAATGTGAAAGTGTCAGGTACAATTCAAACAGAATTGTCTTTGTAACAGCTGTCAAATTTGCAACAATCTTTACTATAATGAGATCCTCTCACAGTTCCCTTTTCTCACAAGTATTTAATACCGGATTATCTGACGTGATATTACTTGGAGACATTTTCTAGAGTTGCAAAAATAAAACAAGACTTTGAACCTAAAAAATGTCTTATATTAAATACTTTGAGAGCAGTTTGGAGAATGAAAAATCAGTAAATGTTGCACTTCACAATTCCTGTCTTCTTGTAACTAAATAATTTTTTTTATTGTAATTTATTGTTTTAATGAATTTGTTAATATGAATATTTACTATTTAATCAACTTCTTTAATTAGATGATATTGAAATGGCAAGATTGTAAATATAATTTTAAATGAATCACGTGATAGCAAGATAAGCCTCTTTATGTATTAATTTCGCTAAGAAATGCTTAAATGAATATTTTAAGTATTTCCTTAGAATAATAACTATGGCGTGACTTGTAAAAATAACGAACTGATCGGAAAAAATGTTGTGATTTTTGAATAAAATAGCGACTAAAAGGACTGGGAGGAATAGAGCGCAAAAGTTTGAAACGTAAATTCAAACATATCAAGGAGAAAAATCGTGATATAAGTGCAAACATCTAAGAAAAAGAAAATCATAAAACATCTCTTTGACAATATCCATCCGCCAATCCAGATTGAGGAAATGGTACACCTCAACCAAAGATGGTTGGTCTTCATTTTGCACCTCCCTTCTCGTCAGCGCGATTGGTGGAAAGCACAAAGATGTAAAGAGATTTAGCTTAGGAGAAAAAAACCGCTTTCACTCGTTTCTTCTCCTCTTATAGAGCTGTCTGATTAGTGCGGCTATGTGATTTTCAGTGTTCTTTCTGTTCCAGTCAGATGATTCAGCAAAAAGAATATTGCTATTTCCTTCTCACAGGTATGTTCAGGAATCACACGTAATAAATCCTTTTTTTAAAGTTATGTTTAAATTAAGTTTACTTTCTTTTCTTTAGTTTTTTTCAATTTCAGTTGAAGACGGTTACCATTAATACTCTATCAAATATACCTCTTAAAGTTATGTTTAAATTAAGTTTCGTTAGTTTTTTTCAATTTCAGTTGAAGACGGTTACCATTAATACTCTATCAAATATACCTCTGTATATAATTCTGTGTGTTAAATCTGTTGTCATTATTTATGCTATATTCCATTCAACTTTTAATCCTGATTACCACCTATTCATACGCCATCATAATTTTTGCGCTATTATTCTAAAGTATGTGCATGTAAATATTAATTAGGTGGTGGAATAATACAACTTAAATTGCTTCTGATACTAAGATTTTGACATTTACATAATTGGCAAGTGTACGCCTATTTTTTTCGATCTTTATTCTACACTATTATCGTGAACAAGTATGAAATAATTAGAAAGGTAGTGAAGGCTTACAAATCTATAAGTACTCGAATATAAAACACTAATGAATAAATTATTTCATCAGATCAAAACGACTACCATCACTACTTTAGAATTATCTTCAGAACAAATCCTTAAATGCTTATATAAATAAACAGAAGATAAATTTCGCCTAGATGAACTTCAGGAAAAAATAATGAAATATTTTTAGCCTACTTTCCGAAGGAAATAGAGGCTTCTAAAATCGAGCTAATGTCTTTCTGGTGTTTGTCCCTCATTAATAACTTTTGAAATAGTTAGCAGATTTGCGTGAAATTCGGTAACTATGTTCTATCATTAAAGGACTCGATGCCGTATCACTTAATCCTAAAGATGGATTAATACTGCTGGATAGAATTTCATTTTTATTATAAATTTAGTTTATTTTATTGTTAATAGATGGTGTTAAATGTTAGCAATGTAGGGTAACATGGAGTTTGCCTTATTTAAATGATATCAAATAACAATACGTTATATAACTAACACGATAATTTGTGACATCGCGAAGACCGTAATAATCATAATGTTACATTGATAAAATGATGTCATCATGACACTTATGCTAATTAAATCAACGTTAAACTTGGACACATACGACCAACGGATTCCAAATGCTAAACAAATGAAAAATAAATGACCCGTTCGGAAAGTAGGCAATTATAATTCTTTCTTTGACTGCTTGTCATCACTTTAAACATCAACAACATTCAATTTCTAAACTTCCTGCTAAAAATTTTTAAACTATTTGACTTTTGCGAAATTTTTATACAGAGATGACATTGATAAGATGATGTCATCATGACACCTATGCTAATTAAATCAACGTTAAACTTGGACACATACGACCAACGGATTCCAAATGCTAAATAAATGAAAAATAAATGACCCGTTCGGAAAGTAGGCAATTATAATTCTTTCTTTGACTGCTTGTCATCACTTTAAACATCAACAACATTCAATTTCTAAACTTCCTGCTAAAAATTTTTAAACTATTTGACTTTTGCGAAATTTTTTTTTACACAGAGATCAGGCTATTTCAATTAACCTTCAAATAAACTTAGTTATCCATATATTGATACTCTCGTCGCTATAAATATGAAGACGTTCAAATTTCTAAGCTTTCTTTCAAAAAATTTGTCAACTATTTGACAAGTTGTATGAAATTCATAACAGTCATTAGCTTTAATACAGTATAGTCATCTCAATGCTACTGACGATTATGAATTTCCTAACCTCAGTTGCATCTACTAAATATCACCATTTTCGTGTTTCTGATGATTACCTTGATGATATTCATCTTAATCCCTACTCATCAGAAATTATAAAATTTCTGTGTTAAATTTTTTCATTATTTATGCTATATTCCATTCAACTTTTAATTCTGATTATACGACTATTTATACGACATCATAATTTTTCGCTATTATTCTAAAGTATGTTTAGGTAAATATTAATTAGGTGGTGGAATAATACAACTTAAATCGCTTCTGATACTAAGATTTTGACATTTACATGATTGGCGAGTGTACGCCTAGTTTTACGATCTTAATTTATACTACACTATTATCGTGAACAACTATGAAATAATTAGAAGGGTAGTGAAGGCTTACAAATCTATATATGACTAAACTATTTCGTCAGATCAAAACGACTACCATCACTTTTTTAGAATCATCTTCAGAACAAATCTTTAAATGCTTATACAGAATAAATAAACAGAAGATAAATCTCGCGTAGATGAACTTCAGGAAAAAATAATGAAATATTTTTAGCCTACTTTCCGAAGGAAATAGAGGCTTCTAAAATCGAGCTAATATCTGTCTGGTATTTGCTTCTCATTAATAACTTTTGAACTAATTAGTAGATGCGTGAAATTCGGTAACGATGTTCTATCATTAAAGGACTCGATGCTGCATCATTTTATCCTTAATATGGACTAATACTGCTGGATAGAATTTCACTTTTATAATAATTTTAGTTTATTTTATTGTTAATAGATGGTGTTAAATTTTAGCAGTGAAGGGTAACATGGAGCTTACCTTACTTAAATGATATCAAATAACAATAGGTGATAAAACTAGCACAATTTATGATATCGCGAGGACATAATAATCATAATGTTACGTTGATAAGATGATGTCATCATGATACCTATGCTAATTAAAGCAACGTTAAACTTGGACACATACGTCCAACGGATTCCAAATGCTAAATAAATGAAAAATAAATGACACGTTCGGAAAGTACGCATTTTAATTCTTTCTGGAACTGCTTGTCGTCTCTTTAAAAATCAACAACATTTAAACTTTTGAACTTCCTGCTAAAAATTTTTAAACTATTTGACTTTTGCGAAATTTTTTTTTACACAGAGATCAGGCTATTTCAATTAGCCTTCAAATAAACTTAGTTATCCATATATTGATACTCTCATCGCTATAAATATGAAGACGTTCAAATTTCTAAGCTTTCTTTCAAAAAATTTGTCAACTATTTGACAAGTTGTATGAAATTCATAACAGTCATTAGCTTTAATACAGTATCGTCATCTCAATGCTACTGACGATTATGAATTTCCTAACCTCAGTTGCATCTACTAAATATCATCATCTTCATGTTTCTGATGATTACCTTGATGATATTCATCTTAATCCCTACTCATCAGAAATTATAAAAATGATCAGAAAATAGACATCTTCTTCCCTCTTTTAAGAAAAGCATGTAATTTCGATTAATGTATATTTTGAATATTTGAATACAAGTATTTGAATATTTTTATTTGAATAGATAAATTATTTGAATGGTTTCAAAAACTTTCGAAACTATTCGAATGGTCGTTAAGATTGATGTTTGCATTTTATAGTACAGAATGCAAATAATATGTTTGATTCAAGGTCTTGTATCACATATCTGACATAAATTAATTTAAAGAACGAACCACAAATAAAATTTCCAAATAATTCAGATTCTTATATAAAAGATAGCATACCTTTAAAATGATTTCTCTATTTGAAACAATTTATTTAAAATAACTTAAACTGATTTATTTTTCAACTATTTTATTGTCAAATTAAAGAAAACTTTAATCATAACAGGCAAGGTTTCATTATGTAAATGTGTATGTTTGGATTACTGTGTGTATAAGTGTATGTAGCTATGTGGTCTATACAAGGGTATATGTATATACATGAATGAATATTTGGGTGCGTGTGAAGCATCTACAAATATTCGGAAAATAAAGCAAGGATCCTCTAAATTTTCAAAAAATCCAGATTGGTTTCAGGAAATATATTGCCAAATATAATCAAAATGTATACACTACTGAAAGAAATTTTTAATTTTAAATGTTTTAAATAAATACTTTACTCTTCTTTGTCACAATTCTATTATAATCAGTGAGAAAATCTATAACAAACAAAGAGCAATTACGAAATATGACTTTTCTCTAAGAGCTTTATTGTAGATTTTACTTTATTGTTTTATGCCACTTTCTAAGTGTATGTTACTAAAAGGAAGGACATTCTTGATCAGAAAATAGACATCTTTTTTCCCCCTTTTAAGAAATGCTTGTAATTTCGATTAATGTATATTTTGAATATCTGAATATAAGTATTTGGATATTTTTATTTGAATAGATAAATTATTTGAATGGTTTCAAAATCTATCGAAACTATTCGAATGGTCGTCAATACTGATATTTGCATTTTATAGTATAGAATGCAAATAATACGTTCGATTCAGGGTCTTATATTACAAATCTGACATAAATTATTTTAAATAGCGAACCACAAATAAAATTTTCAAATAATTCAGATTCTTATATAAAAGATAGCATATCTTTAAAATAATTTCTCTGTTTGAAACAATTTATTTAAAATAACTTAAACTGATTTATTTCCAACTACTGTATGACTTTTCTCTAAGAGCTTTATTGTAGGTTTTTCTTTATTGTTTTATGCAACTTTCTAAGTGGATGTTACTAAGAGGAAGGACATTCTGATATCCATACTACTGAATGTATCTAAATGTGCATCATGAATTGTCCAAACTCTTAGTGACATCCATGGTGGCCGTTAAATAAAGAGTGTTGTTCAACGACTAAGTCTGAATCCATCCTGAAAAAATTTGGCAGTGTAATTGAACCCATATTTTTCAATTTGTATATCAAAACATCATGTAGTGTTATCCACACTACTGAATGTATCTAAATGTGCATCATGAATTGTCCAAACTCTTAGTGACATCCATTGTGGCCGTTAAATAAAGAATGTTGTTCAACGACTAAGTCTGAATCCATCCTGAAAAAATTTGGCAATGTAATTGAACCCATATTTTTCAATTTGTATATCAAAACATCATCACGCTGTCATCTGCGGAAGGACATTCTAATATCCACACTACTGAATGTATCTAAATGTGCATCATGAATTGTCCAAACTCTTAGTGAGCCGTTAAATAAAGAGTGTTGTTCAACGGACTAAGTTTAAATCCACCCTGAAAAAATTTGGCAGTGTAATTGAACCCATATTTTTCAATTTGTATATCAAAACATCATCACGCTGTCATCTGCGTTAGAGTATTTTATTTTTTAAGTTTTTTTTAAAGTATCGTAACTAGGATATTTCACATTAAACTTATGAAGTTCTCTAGATAGCTTAACTTGCGTTTTTCACAAAAATGTGAGGTTATATTAATTCCCCCGACCATATAAGCAAATGTTTCAGATAGGTTATACCATACCAATAATACTATCGGCATTAATAAACTGAAAAATCTATTACAGGTAATATGAATCTATTTGCCAATACAGTAGTTACAAAATTTGAATATAATTTTTCTACAAAGAATTCCAGAAAAATATATTCTACGCTGTCATCTGCGTTACAGTATTTTATTTTTTAAGTTTTTTTAAAGTATCGTAACTAGGATATTTCACATTAAATTTATGAAGTTCCCTAGATAGCTTAACTTGCGTTTTTCACAAAAATGTGAGGTTATATTAATTCCCCCGACCATATAAGCAAATGTTTCAGATAGGTTATACCATACGAATAATACTATCGGCATTAATAAACTGAAAAATCTATTACAGGTAATTTAAATCTATTTGCAAATACAGTAGTTACAAAATTTGAATATAATTTTTCTACAAAGAATTCCAGAAAAATATATATCATATAAGCCAAATGTTTCAGATAGGTTATACTATAGGAATAATACTATCAGTAATAATAACCTGAAAAATCTATTAATTGGAATCTATTTGCAAATATATTAGTTATAAAATTTGAATATAATTTTTCTACAAAGAATTCCAGAGAAATATATTAAGATTTAATATAAAATTTAATTCAGTCGATTTTTAATTAAATTCAAATAATTTTCGGTTATTTTCATTTCTTTACGATTAGCGCATTCTTCATTTTCCTTAATCTAAAGGAAAATGAAGAATGGAAGAAACCTACTTCGAACATCAAATGAGTCAGGATTGGATTTATAGAAATCTCGCGCATATCAAATTTATTCGAATGAAAATCAAGTTGTGCGAATTTTGTATTAGCATTTCACGATATTTTTCGTTGTTTTGCAACCATTTCTAATCAGTAATTACTAAGCGGTGGGTCGATCACGACCGGTCCATATCAGTGCTCACTACAGGCAGAGATGATGGGATTTAACGAGCGAGGCCTGGATCCCTCCTAGAAAAATGTTTAATTATGGTACCACCTAATCCAACATAATCCTTCATGGAGAAATTGCTACCAACTTCCAATAATTCTCGCATTCCTAGTTCGGATAAAATAATATTTATTGAGGTTTTTGTATTATAAAATTTTAAATTATTTTCATTTATAATTTGCTGTTGATAAATTAGTGTACTTTCAAGTGCCAGAAAATTAGCGTATTCTGAATCAAAATTGCATTAGGTAATTACTACAAAAGGCCCTTAAATGGGGCATTTTGTAATCATAATTTAATATAAATGTTGAAGCATTTCAGCCTGTTCTGATTTGCTTGCTGTTCTGATTTGCTGAGTGTTGTTGATTTTATAAAGCATGAAATATCGATGACGTGATGGTCTCACAAGAACGACGCGAGCACAATGTAACAATGAGTAGTCTCAAACCGTCATCAGTATGGGAGGAATATCATTATGACGTAACAATTACTTACGTCACAAAAGTTGATCGGTACGACGTTACAATGGATTTGGTTAAGTTAATTAAGCCATCATATCTTAAGGGGATATTGTGAATGTGGCGGTGGCTACTTATAGAGCCCATCACAAGCTGGCCAACACCCATGATGGGGTCAACCGGATTGTTGAAGGATGGGGTTCAACGGCCTGGTCCGATCCCTTCCTAAAAAACTGAAGGTGTAGGACCCGGATTTGAACCCAGATCCTCTAGGGCTTTTAAGCCCCTTTCCTATCAGGAAGATTACTAGGGTTAGGTTAGGTTAGTTATATTACGCGCCACATCCTCATGGGATATTCTTTATATCCCATGAGGATGTGGCGCGTAATATATCCTTATATCCCATAAGGGTATCTTTATATCCCATAAGGGCATCGGCCACTTATAGAGTCCATTATAGGCTGACCAGCACCCATGATGGTGTCAACCGGATATTTGAAAGATGGGGTTCAACGGGCCGGGACCGGACCCCTTCTGTAAAACTGGAGGTGTGGTACCCGGATTTGAACCCGGATCCTCCAGGTTTATTTATTCCCCTTTCCTATCAGGAAGATTACTAAGGAGCGGGGTCAGTTCCAACCACGAATTGCACCCATACCCGTGGAGGGGGGTCGGATGGTGAAGGACAAGGATCGCCGGACCGGGCCCAGCACCCCGAAAAAACTTTTCAGGAGTTACCAGACCCAGGACGCAAACCCGACTCCACCTGCCTGGCACGCAAACAGCGTTACCACTCGGCCATCCGGCCGCCTGATACTCCAGGGTAGTAAGCCACAGCTTTACCACGCAGCCATCCGGCCGACACGTTACAATTGGTGACGTCCCAGAATGTTATTAGTGTATGATAACAATATGTCATCGAATGACGTCAGAATAGTTCGGAAATATGAAAGAGCGATGGATGACATCAAAAACGTTGGAATATATGACCCTTATTATGATGCAACAATCGTAGTTATCAAGTGGGCACATCTGGGATCATCGTTAAGCTTAATTCTCATAGAATAACATGACAAATTGTTCCAGATAGAAGTATCTCTTTTCATTTTACCATGTGATCGAATCATTTAGGGCGCCTTTTCAAATATATGATTTTAATATATTTCTGTGGTGTTCCCTCTCCAACTTAGCATATTTTCGCATTGTAAGATCGAAATCAAATGCAGTTTCTTCAAATTTTATTATATATTGCAGAGGTCTTCTCAAATTTATATTTTCGTATCGTGATACTTTCAACTTACAATTTCTATCACATATGATCGAAATCCGATCGGGACCCCTTCAAATTTATCATATTTTCGCTTCGTGATAGAATAAAATAAATGGTTTTTATCAGAGATGATCGAAGTCATACAGGAGCTTGTTTAAATTTATTAAGCGATGGCAGATTTTTCATTTTCAAGTTTGAAATAGACACATTGTTTGCGCAAGGCCAGCCTCAAACTAGTCGATGGCGATCTGACATCAGATTCAATTTTTCTAGCCACGTGACCATTTCATAAGATGTCGCTAGCTGCGATTCTTTGATAATAGTAAGATGTTAAACTGACGTTACTCATGATGCTGTGGGACCCGGATTTGAACCCAGATCCTCTAGTGCTTTTACGCCCCTTTCCTATCAGGAAGATTACTAAGGTTATGTTAGGTTAGTTATATTACGCGCCACATCCTCATGGGATATTCTTTATCTGGCATCGGCCACTTATAGCGTCCATTATAGGCTGACCAGCACCCATGATGGTGTCAACCGGATATTTGAAGGATGGGGTTCAACGGCCGGGACCGGACCCTTTCTGAAAAACTGGAGATGTGGTACCTGGATTTGAACCCGGATCCTCAGGTTTATTTACGCCCCTTTCCTATCAGGGAGATTACTAAGGAGTGGGTTCAGTTCCAACCATGGATTACACCCATACCCGTGGAAGGGGGTCAGATGGTGAAGGACGAGGATCGCTGGACCGGGCCCAGCACCCCGAAAAAACTTTTCAAGAGTTACCAGACCCAGGACGCAAACCCGAGTCCACCTGCCTGGCACGCAAACAGCGTTACCACTCAGCCATTCGGCTGCCTGATCTTCCAGGGTAGTAAGCCACAGCTATACCACGCAGCCATCCGGCCGACACGTTACAATGGATGACGTCCCAGAATGTTATTAGTGTATGATAACAATATGTCATCGAATGACGTCAGAATAGTTCGGAAATATGAAACAGCGATGGATGATATCAAAAACGTTGGAATGTATGACACTTATTGTGATGCAACAATAGTAGTTATCGAGTGGGCACATCTTGGATCATCGTTAAGCTTAATTCTCATAGAATAACATGACAAATTGTTCCAGATAAAAGTATTTCTTTTCATTTTACCACGTGATCGAATAATTTAGTGCGCCTTTTCAAATATATGATTTTAACATATATCTGTGGTGTTCCCTCTCCAACTTAGCATATTTTCGCATCGTAAGATCGAAATCAAATGGAGTTTCTTCAAATTTTATTATATATTGCAGAGGTCTTGTCAAATTTATATTTTCGTATCGTGATATTGTCGACTTACAATTTCTATCACATATGATCGAAATCCGATCGGGACCCCTTCAAATTTATCATATTTTCGCTTCGTGATAGAATAAAATAAATGGTTTTTATCAGAGATGATCGAAGTCATACAGGAGCTTGTTTAAATTTATTAAGCGATGGCAGATTTTTCATTTTCAAGTTTGAAATAGACACATTGTTTGCGTAAGGCCAGCCTCAAACTAGTCGATGGCGATCTGACGTCAGATTCAATTTTTCTAGCCACGTGACCATTTCATAAGATATCGCTAGCTGCGATTCTTTGATAATAGTAAGATGTTAAACTGACGTTACTCATGATGCTGCAATGGCAACTACTGCGATCTGACGTCAGATTCAATTTCTCTAGCCACGTGACCATTTTATAAGATATCGCTAGCTGCGATTCTTTGATAATAGTAAGTTGTTAAACTGTCGTCACTCATGATGCTGTTTTCACAGCCAATAAACATTTCTCGAGCATTTTCTTACACATCGAATAATGGTGACCTATTCTATTAAATTCAATAGAATATTTCTATTTAAAAATATTCTGCATACTTCGAATCCCAAAGTACCTTGTGATCTAGAAGACATACAGTATACGTATAAATGTTTACTCTGAGTGGTTATTACTGTTTAAATCATTAACTAAAGACTTAAGATATAACAACTTTATTTACACAAAATATGGTCACAAAGTACCTTGTGATCTAGAAGAAATACAGTATACGTATAAATGTTTACTCGGAGTGGTTTTTCTGTTTAAATCATTAACTAAAGACTTAAGATATAACAACTTTATTTACACAAAATATGGTATATTGTTTTGCAGTATTAACTTGTAGCTAGAAGGTATTTATAAGATTAGACTGCTATGAAAATGAGATGGAGTATCAATTTTTTATTAAGAAAGGTGGTGCATACTCAAATTCTGGACATTACTGGGACCTAGGCGATATAACTAGAAGGTATTTATAAGATTAGACTGCTATGAAAATGAGAAGGAGTATTAATTTTTTATGAAGGAGGTTCAGACTGAGAATCTTGACACTACAGACCTAGGCGATAATTCGATTTAAATAAAAGTCGCTGAAAACTGTTTCAGTTTCCTCCTGGTATGAAGGAGGTTCAGACTGAGAATCTTGACACTACTGGGACCTAGGCGATAATTCGATTTAAATAAAAGTCGCTGAAAACTGTTTCAGTTTCCTCCTGGTCAACATCTAAAGTCAAAAAGATGTAGAGTAACATAATTCGTGTGTTATCAGAATGACAACAATAAAGGAATTGATTGAACACCTTATGCAGTTTACAACACATCAGCCGCCCAAATAATGACACTTATTATTTGTTTTTCTTCTTAATTTTTCAACTCTAATCGTACAATTAAATTATGCAATGGAAATATTTGTGAGACCTGGCAACCTTACGTAACGAGATTCGAGTTAACGACTAAGGCGCGGTTTCCACTGTACGATTTCGTCCAGCACGACGCCGTCCAGTAGCTTCCGAAGGAGATCACGTGACTGCAGACCAAGGACATTTCTCGCCAACAAGTCGAAACTACGTCGAAAAACAGTTTGCAAAAATCCGACCATAGCGGACAGGAGATCACGTGACTGCAGACCAAGGCCATTTCTCGCCAACAAGTCGAAACTACGTCGAAAAACAGTTTGCAAAAATCCGACCATAGGAATGTAAAATCTATTTCTATTACTGAGAAATAATCATTTTAAATTATATGAACGTGAATAACAGAGAAAAAACGAGTATCGACAGCCAGCGTCTAATATAGGATTAAATCTCAGGACGATACAGGAACAAAAGGCTACTGTCATGGCGGCGACCCGGCGGTAGACGAGGCAGATATTTTAATTTAGCCTGTTTTTTTCATTTTTTACTTTGGTTTTTTTTTGTGCACGCGCCATTACCGGAAGTCAGATTAAGCCCCGATGACGTCATTTCGGTCCCGTGCCAAAATTTCAGCTCCTACGGCAAAAGTAGCGATTCTGTAGAATTACCAAAACAAAAATAGAAGAATTGATGATGAAGTATTGGGATGCGTTGCGTTATATTAAGTTAGCGAATGCAACTGCTCATTTATACAGTATATACCAGTTTGCTATGCAGCTTGCATTTATCTGATAGCTTCCTTGGCTTGTTTTTTGATTTTTGCCGAAATTGATGGGTTCCTGCTCATCATCTATACATATTATAAATCTGAAATGCCTGAGCGCGCGTGTATACTTATAACACGAGAACGGCTGAATGGATTTTTATGAAACAACTTTTGCTTGTTAGGAGAATTAAATAGGGTGATTTGAAGATAGGTATTGATTATTAGTAATTTGTTTTTTAATTATAATTGGCATAAATTACTTGATAAAGATCAAATGGAAGATCAACGTTATTTGAACAAACTCATTGGGTTACAGTGGCCACGTGACATGTTAGATAGCCAATATCATTGGATTACTATGATCGTATCTTTGGTAACTGAGCAGTCTCATTGGCTTACCTGTACGTGTATGTTCAATGATAAGGCAAGATAAGGGGCATTAGGAAATTCAGTCTAAGATTGTCACAATCATTACCCACGTGTAGAGAAACGACCGTCATTGCCATAGCAACCCAACAATTTGGCTTAAAGTAATAGAATTTTAAAAAAATTCTCGAATTATTTCTGATAATGGACACGTGATTATTGTATGTGACTATTATAACCCAATGAGGCTTAAAGTAAATCATTGCCGTAGCAACCCAACAATTTGGCTTAAAGTAATAGAATTTTAAAAAAATTCCCGAATTATTTATGCTGCTTCTGATTTATTATTTAATCTATCATCTTTTTTTCAATCACTGATTATTTTATTTTTTTCATGTAAGTTTTTATTATGAAGAATCACTGATTATTTTATTTTTTCATGTAAGTTTTTATTATGAAGAAGAATCATTAATTGAGATTAATTCACGTATTTTTTGATGTTCTTGGTTCGAGACTATAACTGTTGTTTCACGTGTTTTGATATAACGTTTTTGTATATCGTACAATTGTATAAATTTCATAATGCCACGAAAAAGAAAGAATTCTTTAGGTGGATTAACTCCTGGTGCTAAACGAATGCGTTTGGCAAGATGGTAGCTTACCTGGTGTGGAGCGTCAACAGAGAGCACGGCGACGCGCGGCGCCATCTGTCGGAAGGAAAATTTTTTGTGGTGCCATCTGTCGGGAAACAAAAGTTTCACTCCTTTTCTCCTCGATTTTTGTTTCCCTTTTTAGGGGGTTTTCTCTTGTTTCCGTTCTCTACCCTGCTATCTGCTACTACCTTCTTTGAAGTCTAGCAGTCAGTTTTTGTCGTCTGATAAATTCTGTTCAGTCTTCCACAGGGCTCAGAAGAATCTTCTCATTTAGCGAGATTAATGCGTTTTTCATACCTTTTTTTTATCTTGGTAACAAGCTTTAAATTTCTATCAAGTAATTGTAGAAATAAATCTTTTTGGATATAACATCCAAAAAGATTTATTTCTACAATTACTTGTAACAGTCAGTTTTTGTCGTCTGATAAATTCTGTTCAGTCTTCCACAGGACTCGATGCCAAGTCATCTCAGACTGTAGGCCACTTCCATATGGACTACCCTACGCCTTCATTCTGCCAGAAGCTCTTCGAAAGTCGTATTTGGTTCGTACGCACTCCTGCTTCCACGTCTAATGCGCATTCCTTGGCTACGTCGCCGATTGCCTAATTCGCGAAAAGAGAGACTTTGTCTCTCATTCTAGTGACGCCAGCCGCGTTTATATCTGTCACGCTTTGTTCGTGCCTGCGCCGCGTCCGCGAAGTTTCGAGGAATAGCTTATTTTTAAATAATTGAATGACGCGTATACGCGTTTACGCATTTGCGCGGCGCTAAGCAAAGCACCGCGTGCAGCCGGAGGCCGCGGAGAGAAAGGAGGGCTTTGTCGGGCCCGTTATTTCTGCGGTCCAAAAAAGCCCCCGGGGGCAAAAAAGCCCGCTCACAAACGGGCCAGAAACGCCTGTTTTTCGGCGGTCGAAATTCCTAGAAAAGTCGGTTCTGGGGGTCCGAAGGAACAGTCGGGGGCCGCTGCTGCTATTTCTGCGGACCCGAAAATCCCCATGGGGGAAGAAAAGCCCGCACGCTTACAGAGCAGAAACGCCTGTTTTTTTTGCAGTCGAAATTCCTAGAAAGGCCGGTTCTGGGGGTCTGAAGGAACAGTCGGGGGAAGCGTCCGCTATATTCGTGAGGGCCCAATTCAAAAACCAAAAAGGAACCCCGATCACAACCCACTGGCACTGGAGGAAAAAAAATTTATGTATTTCCATTCTCAGGCTACATATCGGCCGTTTCGATTGGCAAATAATCCGGCAGTTTAGAATCGGTTGCTACAATCGTCGGTATCAGCATGCGATGCGATGCGACGCTCCAGACAAGGTTAACTATCATTTTACCATGCGGGTAACTCGGGAAAATGAAACATTTGAAGATCGGACAAATTGACATAATTCTAATAGAGAAAGATAAAGAAGTGAACATTCGACATTCGAAAAGACACATACTTCAAATAGAAAACCTATCTATAGGGAAAGATTTTTCAGAATACATTGAACAAAATCCTGAAGATCATCGAATAGTCTTTGATATTTTTAAACTTCCAGTTTGAATTGATGGAATTCCTCCATACTTATTGAAAATGCTTTATTCATATTATGACTAATTTCCCATTACATGCAAATTATTAAATATAATCATTAATAAAAATGCAAATTAAAAACATTAAAAATTAGTTATTTTAATTTTAGAAGTGAAAGGAGAATTATATTCGAACTGAAAATTACTTCCTATATACCAGGGGTGGCCAACAGGTCGATCGCGAGACGATTTGTAGTTGATCTTCGTAAGTTATCGGATAACTCTCTTACTGTATAGTGCCTTCTCTAGACAACTACAGCCAAACTTTTGCTTTATTGTTCAGTATGGCACAAAACAGAATAGCAGGTAGCAGCAAAACATTTAGATAAAATTCTAAATTCGCTGACGATTCCAACATGGCGCCTATTAAAATTGACAGTTGTGAGAGTTGAAGTGAAGTATTGTGTTTCAGATTTATGAGTAAAACGAAAGGAAAAAACACCGTCGCCGCTGCCGGATATCTCGTTTTGGGATATGTGGTTTTGGCTCCTGTCGCCGCTGCCGGATATCTCGTTTTGGGCTAATGACGTTTTGGGATATGTGGTTTTGGCTCCTATCTCTACTCTCACCATCAAACGAAAAAATTTCGAAATAGATCGCAAACTCATTGTTAACATATTAAAGTCAATCTTAATTACAAACAAGTGTAGATTGTGAACTCTGTTAACATATAAAGTCGATCTTAATGACAAACAAGTTGGCTACTCCTGCTATATACTCTAAGAATGATTTATGCAACAATGCATTTATTAAATACCATAAATCATTCTTAGAGTATATAGGAAGTAATTTGCAATTCGAATATAATTCTCCTTTCACTTCTAAAATATTGTGGTACGTTTGAATACCACAAAAATTTTGTGGCACGTTTGGATCCAACAAAATTACACACAATTTTGTGGTATTCCAAATGTAAATTCCATTGTTGCAATAAAGTATGCAATAATGGAATTTTTATTGAGTACATTTTATCCATTTAAGCAGTATAACTGCATCATGCTTATATTGACTACGGTAATGATAGTCATGTATTTTAAGTTTATGATAAAAAAAATGAAACGTAATATTCGTGTTGCAATGGCGGAAAATAGCATTTCTACAAATTCTTCAATTGAAATTCGGAATTTAGTTTACCTTTCCTGTAACAGAACGTTGCAAGAATCATATTCTAAATAAACCATGATGTTAAGGTCGATGAGATGTACAGAATCATAATTCATGCGTTATCAGAATGACTTAATAAGGAATTTATAGACTCCCTAGGCAGTTTAAAAGACGTCAACTGTCCAAATAATCACACTTATTTATTTTTATTCTTAATTTTTCAATTTTAATCATACAATTCAATTATGCAATGTAAACATTACAGTTTTATTAATAAGTTTCAGCTCTAAAAGGAATAAAATTGTAATCAGTAAGTTGTTCATCTTTCTATACGTTAGTTTTCTAAATAGGTCATTCTTCTATCATTTCGTTTCCACGTTTTATTAAAACGTGGCATTAATGATTCTTATTAATAATGTTATTATATTAACTATTGTATATTCTCTAAGCGCTCCTCTAGTTGAGAATATTATTCATACGTATTTTTTTTCGCAACATGGCCACTTCTTTGGTTCCAAAAGTACTAACATAACTTAATATTCTGTATAATTTAAAATGTTTCACAATGGGACCAATTAAACTTTTCTTATTTTACAGATTTTAACGAGAGGTTTTGAATATAAAGCGAAGAATTTTTGAAATGTTTGCCGCTATCTTGGAATATTGTTATATTATATTAAATAACCGTAATTTTACATTAGAATGGTTGCTAGAGCATTTTGCTACCATATAACTTAAAATTATTGATGGGTTTTTGAAATTTCATTTTTGTAACTAGAGGAGCACCTGTATTTTCTATTATGTTCAGAATTTTTGAATTTCTAATAATACTGTCAAAACAACCAAAGGAATTCAGCACAACGTAGCAAAACGTAAAGAACATGTAAATTTAGTAAATTCCCGACGATTCATTTAAATATTTACTACAGAAAAATTATTGATTAAATATTAGATATTCTATTTTTAATTGTAGAATTATGAAGAATTTTATCTGTGATATTTTTAATGATGAATGCATTCAAAATAATTTCACAATTGATTTTTCAATCTAATTTTTTTGTATTTTTTCAGGGAGAAAGTGTTCAATTCTCTACCAAACAGTTGATAAAGAGTACAGTATTTTTTCTGAATGAATTGCTTCAACAAATAATGAAATTTGGGAATATAATGTTATAACGTGATGCCTACTATTGAATTCTTACTTTTTAATAATCATATAATAATACGATATTTATAATTGTTATTTTTTTCGGATCCACCATATATTTTTCGTAGTTTGGTTTATAAATTCATAGTTACTCTCAATTTTGATAGATGCTAGATTCATTTCTTTTATCATAGCTACCGGATTCACTATGATAAATAAAAATTAATTAACATACAAACATTGAGGGAGGCGTTTACAAAATTAGGAAATGTACGGCATTTTTCTCATATCACAATACAGAACATATAATCTATATATATTAAGTATTTCGGAATAGATTAATATCTACAAACGATGATCAATCATCCAGATACTATTATTTCAGATATTTACATTGATCACCAGCTTTATCCACTTTTTTCTACATTTAAAATATTTGGATTAGAATTCCTAGATTCAAATGAATGCGTGAAGAAAAGAAAAACATTTGCAACTAAAATTTTCATAATATACACGCATATACTTGAAATAATTTTATGGATGTATCCTATTTTACTGATTTCAACAGCGTTTAGTAAAAATGTCCCGTGTGGAAAAGTTCTTTCCATATATGGCAATTATACAATCCACGCCAGTTTTACTATGCTGTTTCTTTCAATATACATAGCATCACAGTATAGCATCATAAAAAGAAAGAAGATATCAATCCATTATAAAATGGATATATATAATGATGAAAAGAAATTCGTTGAAACAACAGAAATATATTCGCTTGGATTTCTTATCTTGCTAGTCTTTCTTTTGATCGCGATTTCGATTATAACGTCTTTGATCATCTATTCTCAACTGAAGGTTGTAGGAGATAGCAAAGTTGAAGCTTTATATTGTTCCATCTACTATCATATATACTTAATTTATGTAATAGGTCATATAATATCGGGTCTTACATTTTTTTTCATAGTTTTCTTAATTATAGGTAAGAGACTTTTAGAATTATCTAAACAGCTGGAAATTCAAAGATTTGCTAATGTAGCATTTCTGCAAAATATAATGGAGAAACATTTAGAGTAACGTCTTTGATGATCTATCCTCGACTCAGTGATGTTGAAGCTATATTTTGTTCCATCTTCACTCATGTATGCTTTACTTATGCAATAAGTCAAATAATGTCGATTTTGTCAACGTCTTTCATAGTTCTCTTAATTATCGGGAAGAGACTTGTAGAATTATCTAAACAATTGGAAATTCAAAGATTTGCTAATGTAGAATTTCTACAAGGTATAATGGAGAAACATTTGGAAATATGGGAATTTTTTCAACAACTGAACGAACAATGGGAACTACTTATACCCCTTATCTATATTCATTCCGTCTATCTTTCGTGCTTTTTGTTATACGGGGCTATATTTCTGGATAAGAATTCAATTTTACATCACGTCATTGCCATCATTGCATTAATATTATTTTCTGGAAATTTGATAACGGCTTATCGTACGTATTATCTTACGTATTATCTTCACTGGTATTTATTTTTATGTATGAAGCATATTGTTACAAAAATATATGAGTAATAAATTTAGAGCATTATCCGTATTATCTTCACTGGTATGTATTTTTATGTATGAAGCATATTGTTACAAAAATATATGAGTAATAAATTTTGTATCGTTTTCAGATATATGACAATTTCATCTCTATAGGAAAATTTTATTCAATGCCTCTTACAATTAAATATAAATTTAAAGTAGGTAATCACTTTTAATTATGTGTTTGTCATTTTCTGTATGCTTAAACGTCATCCATAACAGATGATTGGATTCATGAAGAGATTCGGATCAGTTAAATATAAATTTAAAGTAAGTAATCATTTTTTTATTTTTTGTCATTTTCTGTATGCTTAACGTCATCCATAACAGATGATTGGATTCATGAAGAGATTCGGAGGAAGACCTATGGGAATTTTGATCTATATTCATTTCGTCTATCTTTCATGCTTTTTATTATATGGGGCTATATTTCTGGATAAAAATTCAATTTTACATCACGTCATTGCCATCTTTGCATTAATATTATTTTCTGGAAGTTTGTTAACGGCTAGAGCAGTATCCGTATTATCCTCATTGGTATGTATTTTTAAGCAAGAAGAATATCGTTTCAAAAATAAACTGGTAATAAATTTTGTATGGTTTTCAGATTTATGATAATTTCGTCTCAATGGAAAAATTTTTTTCAGTGCCTTTTACAGTTAAATATAAATTTAAAGTAAGTAATCAGTTTTATTTACTTTTCGTCATCTTCTGTATGCTTAAACGTCATCTATAACAGATGATTGGATTCATCAAGAGATTCGGAGGAAGACCAATGGGAATATCAATAGCCGGATTTTTCTTTCTCAAAAGACAGTTTTTCATACGAGTGAGAGTCATTTAAATTTATTTTCTAATCTGATAGTATTAAATTGTTAATATTTAATTAATTAGTTGATTTTATTATCTGATATTACAAAAACATAAAAAGAATTTTAATATACAATTCATTATTATTTTATTTATCTCTTGCAGATGATGAGTGGTATGTATTCTGTTTTCTCGACTCTACTTCAGTTAACTGGAGTAACTGATCAAAAGAATTGTCACCTTAGAACTTCTATAAATGTTTTCACCAGGAACGAATCTCTGTCTTAAATTTCGTATTAAATTAATTAATTGATTTTATTATCTGATATTACAAAAACATAAAAAGAATTTTCATATACAATTCAGTATTATTTTATTTATCTCTTGCAGATGGTGAGTGGTATGTATTCCGTTTTCTCGACTCTACTTCAGTTAACTGGAGTAACTGGTCAAAAGAAATGTCACCATAGAATTTCTACAAGTGTTTTCACAAGGAACGAATCTCTGTCTTAAATTTTAGAAGACACTTTAATTTTCGTACATTTCCGAAGGAAGATTTTAAACCAGGGGTGGGAAACCTTTTTTGTAGGTGGTCGTATAGAAAAATTTATGTTGAGCCACGGGTCAAAACAAAAACAATTGATAATAATAGTATCTATTTAAAAAAGAGAAGGTACACATATGTATTATTTTTCCCTAGTCAACTTATGTAATCTCAGATATTTTAGCGGTTACATAACCATGCTAAAATATCTGAGATTTGCGAGCAATTTCTTTGACTGCAACACATATGTAAGTATATATAGCATTGGTATTACTTATAATAAAATAATATAGTGTTGCAACTCTAACCAATGAGAAACTTGGGATTGCCTTTATTTTTGCAAGAAGTTCAATATTTGGTGAAAGTGATGTTGTTGCTACGCATAAGGAGCTATATTGCAAAGAAAGAATTAGAAATATCATATCATCCCAAATGCGATGTCTTTTTATGCTGTACTTCTTGAAACAAGTCTCAGCTTGTCTAAACATAATTTTGAAATTTTCACAACGTTGAAAGTGTGGTATTGCAAAGAAAGAATTAGAAATATCATATCATCCCAAATGTGATGTCTTTTTATGCTGTACTTGTTGAAACAAGTCTCAGCTTGTCTAAACATAATTTTGAAATTTTCACAACGTTGAAAGGGTCAGAAGAGGGACATCATTTTACATATAAAAGTAATTTGATTTGGATATTTATCTTTGGAAACATGTCTCACGTAAAAATATTCAGAGGTACCTCACGAAACTGACTTTTTAGAACATCATCTGCCTGGAGTTCAAGTAATTCCATTGTCTCATCCCTTTAATTGAAAGAATTATATATAATATTCTAAATTATATATATAAAGTAGTCAGACTGCACGGAGTTTCATGAGATATTCTTTTATATATTACAATTTAACTTCTGTGATTTTTATTGTCAGCTGTTAGATCAGCACAATGGTTCATATTGTCTCATCCCTTTAATTGGAAGAATTATATATAAAATTCTAAATTATATATATAAAGTAGTCAGACTGAACGGAGTTTCATGAGATTTTCTTGTATATATTACAATTTAACTTCTGTGATTTTTATTGTTAGCTGTTAGATCAGCACAATGGTACTGCTAGAAACTTAGCAAAGAGCTGCAATTAAAAGCAATTAATTCTAGCTGGTGACATCATCTTGTATTCTGAGTCAGGCCAAAGGCCACTTCCCTGCTCTACATAGCAGTGGCGTAACTAGAGCTGTGTGGGCCCTAGTGCAGGTTATAAAATTTGCACCCGAAAAAATTTTAATCTGTTTATAACTAAAACAATAGTGCTTGCATTGATGAATCTAAGAATAAAAATTCATTTTTATTAATAATTTACGTAAAATAATTTTTTTTCTTATTTTTGTCTTCGCAAAACGATCGATAATTTTTTAATTTAAACTTTCTTTGCTGGATTCTTTCGGTAAAGCATGGGCCACCTTCCAGTTTGGGCCCTGATGCGGTGGCACCACTGCTACCTAGTAAGGTACTACAGGGTTCTTACGACTGCGAGAATAATCTCGGCTTAATCATAGCCTGCCACTGGGGTGCGGACTCACCTGCCACCTCCTGGTTCACGAAACGAATTAAATACGAACACGGTGGACTCGCTCAGGTTTTCCAGGCCAAGGGGTGAGAAGGCTGTATTAGTATCTCGTGCACTGTGTTGCCGAAGCGACCTTTATATTGCTGAGAATCGCCTCCGTCCACAAGGGAATTTGCTACTGTGTGTACTAAGTACACCTTGCGCAGGCGCTGTCGCAGTGAATAAACACGGACAACAGGCCGAAAGGACGGAAAAGTCAGAACCTTTCCTTACTAGGAGCAAACAAAGAGGCTGTGTGTATTTGCTTCAGGATCTCCCATGATAGGGGAATTCTTTTTCAGGCTATATCGCCACGTAAACGCAGCAGCCCAACGGTGGACCGGACAACTCCGGATCCACCTAGCGCATACAGAACCTTAACTGATATTTGCTACGGCGGATCGGTATACGCAATGAAAAGACCAAAGCTGACACCTCCCCTCTTGGAAAGGGCGGGAATCTTCCCCGGTTCGATCACCGATGCAGCCCACTATCCGCGACAGACTGGTGGGCTACCGTGGGGACGATATCGACAGACGCCGTGAAATGGCCGGGCTCTGGCGCCTTGCCATGGCCGAATATCGCTCGGATCAACTCCCCGAAGTTTTATGATTCCCTAGGAAGCAAGCTTCTCCGACCTCTGGATGAACCCACTCAGCCCGCGCAAGGCCAACCTTCGGGTGGGCACCTATCGTGCCTAAGGGATGGATGGTGGAGGGCTTCTATCCCTCCACCATCCATACCTTAGGCACGGTACAACGCCTTAGATTGGGACCCTTATACAGGACTCGTACCTCACGCAGGGCATACGTCGGGCCGATTCTTAATCCCGGATCCGCAGGGACTCGGGCGGTCGATCGGCGAACTACAGAGCACCCACCGGTGAGGGTGAGGGTGCAGCCCCGGCTTTACCGACCCAGAAAGAATTTCTTCACCTGAGGCAGTGTCAGGACTACCCGGGTGATCAAACCGAGTTCTGCCCGACACCGCTGGGCCTCTCTATAGAAAGTCAACCGAGGTCCGAAAGAACGGAACGGATTTCAACCAATCTCCTCCACATCTCGGTTACGGGTTTCCAAGGCCCGACTGGGGGATGTGCCCGAAGGACACTGGTGTGCGACCTGTACGAGCACCTTCTTCCAATGTGGCGATTCTTGGAAAAATTCCATCCCCAATGGGAGTCTCTTAGTGCAGTGATTCTCAACCTGGGCGATATCGTCCCCCAGGGGGCGTTCTCGTTCTAGAAGGGGGCGCTGGATCAAAAAGGGGCAATCGGGGGCGATAGACAACCAAAAATTGTACACAGTAGTTTGTGCTTCTTCTCATTAATCCAAGTTTTAAGAGAGAGAGACCAGATCGACAGATGCATCGTTAAAAGTTTTAAATTATTAATATTTTAAGAAATTCTTTAACTTTGCTGGCATTTAAACTCATTAATCCAAGTTTTAAGAGAGAGACCAGATCGACAGATGTATCGTTAAAAGTTTTAAATTATTAATATTTTAAGAAATTCTTTAACTTTGCTGGCATTTGTATCCTTAATATAGATTTGTTTAAAAATGTTTATCGACAGATGGCGTTTGTTTCCTTAATATAGTAAAGACTTTATTAATTTTTATTTATTGTCACAAAAGGTGTCGCTTAATAGTAAATTAACATTAACGCAAAATTTGTTATGCCAAGGCCAAATAAAGTTAAAAACTTATTTCTGAGCGTGTTTGACATCCGAAAGGATCTTCGTAGTTTGATAAAAAAAAAAATAAAAAAAAATAAATAAATAAAAAGCACTTAATTGCTTAATCTATTAGTGCCATCTATTGTTATTTATCAGCATTAATTACAGGATGTTTTCATTAAAAACCGATAATTTTTATCAACGGGATGCTACTGCGTAGAAAGATAAAACAACAGGTATGTAAGAACCGATGAGACTTTTTTCCTCCAAAAAAAAAAATTTAACAAAAGAAAAAAAGGGAAAGAAGAAGAAAACTGGTGGTAAAAATATATAATAAAGTAAATTATCTGAGGGATTTAATCGTGATTTATTCGTAAAAAATTTAGGATCGAAAACTGCATCGATATCAGACTGTAATTAAAACACATCCAAAAATTCTTTAAAACAGTTTGAATGGGATAAGTTCTTTACAATTAGGGATGGTTAAAGGATGGACTATCTCAGATACGCTTTTTCAATTCTTATCAATGATAGCCATTAGGAAGGAAATTACTTTCCATTAAAGTCATCTAGCCTCTAATGAGTAGAAAAAGCTCCTGAACGGAATGGGAAACAACTCAAACTTTTCAGTTATTATAAGCCAAGCTTCAATAATCTGAGTAAAGCATGAGGTTGTGCATGCTGTTGATTCAACAAATTCCAATCGATAGAAAGATTGAAACGATAAAAACTGACTTAGATAATGGAATACATATATATATATATATATCTCGCTCTTTCCCACTCCTCCCTTACTGAAAATTGTATCGAAAAATGGGGAGAGACTCGCGTAACGATAGAAGAATTAATTCTCATTTAGCTTAATCGGCCATGTTTCAAGACAAGAGATGCTTATTTCGTCAACGTTAAATCTCTTTTTACATCGTCAATAATCGATAGTTACAGTATAAAGCTTTGATAACATACTGTATTCGATTTACATTCGAGCGTCGTCCTTAATGGACTTTTGAGGGTGATACTGAAGTGCTGAAACTCGGTATCGATGCATCATTCCCATTTTTATATAAGAGAGAAAGAGAGAGAGTATTACTTTAATAAAGAGTGAGACTAAGTGCAGAACATCTTTAAACACCGTTACTTCCAATCGCAAAAAGCAATTTTTCCGTGTTAAAAATAGGCTAAAAATACGCGAAAGACATCCAGTACGTTTTATATAAATAAACAGCGCGTTTTTCAATCTATTAGATGCTATAGGAAAAATTCTAAAGAGTACTTGTTACACTTAACAGGTGAGGATATCGAAAATAGAATAGCAAAAAAACAGATTGCGTAAAATAGGGTCTTTCCGAACTGATGCGGAAGTATAGCAGCCGGAAATCGAAATAGGTAAAAATCGATCAAGTACCGTGTGATCTTCACAAGTGGCGACTTGGGACGAACTGTGTCGATACCACTCCCACCACTCTACTATAATGTCTGAGCTTTACCGTTGACAATATGGAGCAAAAGTAATCATCACATACACTCTGCTCTAAATCTTAACCTCAGCGACCACGTGTGATTAATGTTAATAACGTTACTATTATTATTATTATTATTAACATTAAAGGTAAATATACTTATAAACAAAGTTTTTTTTTAAATAATTCGAATAAACGTACTTACACTCCATTGAAAACCGTCCAAAAATGTACTGAATTCTCCATTGGTTGAGTTGGCTAGACGAAGCCATCAAGCAGAACGTGGTAAAGAAGCGTGACGTAATATCATCCATCATGGCCTCATGTTTCGAAAGTTACGTCGCCATCATCTTTCTAAACTAGTGATTATTGTGAATAGAAAGGCTCTTCTGCTTTTATACTATTCCAATTTTCGGTTTATTTCTATTAAAAAAATATAAGCGAACGTGTTTTTTTTATTAATAACACATCAAACAGGTGCTGTTAAATGTTAAAAAAATCAATAAATGTTTGAATATATATATATATATATATGCTTAATAATAAAAATAATAAAATGTTAATAAGTTAAAATTAAGCTGAAAGGTTTGCAGCTCCAGAAAATTTCCCGTAGTTATGTTCTAATTATAAGATAAAAAATGAGTTACGAGTTAATGCAGTTCTGATAACAGGTCTATATATAGAAAGAAGATTAATTGGATAATTTGGAATTGGATAAACTCAATTTTTATAACGAAAAAAAAGGCCAATATGTGATAAGGGCCTCCGTAACAAACGACGCCATTTTGGGTTTATAGGTATTTCCCAAAGGGAAAGCTTCAGTATTTGCCACACCTAAGATCCCCCACAGAAGATACTCGCATCAACGATTTGGATAAGCATTTCCACGCAATCTTCCCATCACTCGTCGTTTGAACATTAACGATGTGTCGGAATTGTCACTTCAGTGTACCACTTGGCGTGACAATCACTTCCATTTGCATAACAACGTAACGCGTGCAGCTACACGTTGTAACAGAACTCCGTCACGCAAACCGTACTTTCGACTTTGGTATTCAGCTTGGCAATGATTGAGAAATGTGTTATGTTCGATGTTTTGTATATTTTCACTTCATTTTTCTTCTGTAATTAAAGCGAACGTTAACATTATGTAAATCTTCTCGCAATTTTTTTTTTCGGTTAGCTTCCTTTCCGATATAATTAAGTACGAAAAAAAAGGTGCTAAAAATTAAATTTTAAACGCAATTAAAGCTATTAATGCGAATTTTATTGGACCAATACTTAAAAAAAAGCACAAGAATGATGTAAAATTATTTAAAAATAACAAAAGTACAGAAAAAAAATATGCAGACAATAGAAAAGAATATAGAGAAGTGGAAGAAGGATTAAGGAAAGAAACATGGCAAAAAATTTCTTACAGAATCGTTGATATATGTTTGTGAATATAGAAACAAGAACAAAGAATATTTTGCAACCTGTTTGTGTATAGATCGCTATTGAAAGATGTTGGAAATTTTTAAATCGCTGTTTGTATCTTTTGAATTTCGCAAAAAGACCAAACTGCTGGTATTTTTTGTTGTCGAAAAGTAGAGAGAGAGGAGAGAATAATAAAAAAAAGACAAACTGTACCAGTCAAACATAAGAAAATAGTTTGTACGGAGAGACTAGGTGTTATGCGTTATTACTCTTCTGTAAAAGTTGGCATTTATCCAAAGAACGGTTTAATATCTATAATCGTATGTCATGGAATGAGGAACAAAGATACTTGATCTTAAAACACCCTTAATTAAACCCTTGTACCTATACAAAATTAAAAAAAAAAATGCAAATTATACATTGCTACGATTTGACGTCGCGTCGCGTCGCACGGCGCGTCCGTCGCTACTCACGTCGCAACACTTGTAAAACACAAATATCAATTATTTAAATATGTCGCGAATTAATAATAAAAAACTCGTAATGGTGAAATAATTTTGGCTATTTTAATTGTATAATTTTATCATTTTTTGACCGACGCGAACGCGATGCGACAGGAATTGTCGCGATTTCTAATTTTACTCGCGGCATCTTCGACGTATCAAAGGAAAGTAGATTAAGGTAGAAAATAAATCATCGTAACTAGATTGAATAAAATTTTGAGGTTTTGTTTATAGAATTAACAAATTTAAACTGTGTCTGGTAGTTAGTGAGCCCTAAAGTCAATATTGTGTCTTGTCTTGACTAGAGATGGTTTATGGCTAGTTGCGTGTTGTGTTTGATGTAATTATATAGGAGTTTATTTCATCACAGATAATTAAAGACAGTTTTAATTTACATGCTGTAATTTTATCATGTCAATAATGTTTTACTCCAAAGTCGTAAATATGAGTTAATGCTGGAATATTTTTCTACAATAATTCAAAAATAAATTTTTAACTTCGGTACATCGAGTAAGAGTTATGGCACTAACATATATTAAAAAATATGATGCAAAAACATCGATTTACTGATTAAAAATCGAAGTAAAATGCATCGATTCTTAACTTGATAAATAAGAAAAGTTTGAACGTTATAAAGGAATAAAATTTTTGATTTTCTTTTTTGTTTTTAATAGAGAAAACAGAATATTTTGAAAATGTATAGATATTAGAAAAATTTCAATTATATACAATATTTTTTCCTAAGAAAAATTTTCATTTTTTCAATAAAAAACAATATTAAAAAATGATGCAAAGCAATTAATGAATTGTCAAGTCTGAAAAATTTAAATCAGATAAAAGTAGTTAATGAATAGTTAAATCAGTTAATAAATAATAAAAACTATTGCAAAATAATTAATGAATATTCAAGTGAGATCACTTAATAAATGATAAAAGCTGAAGCCTCAAGTCTGAAAAATTTAAATCAGCTAAAAGTAGTTAATGAATAGTTAAATCAGTTAATAAATAATAAAAACTGTTGCAAAATAATTAATGAATATTCAAGTGAGATCACTTAATAAATGATAAAAGCTGATGCAATTAATGAATAGTCAAGTCAGGAAAACTAAGTGAAATTTGTTAAAGAATAGTAAAAGCTGATGTAGTTAATATATAGTCGAATCAGGAAAGTAAGTGGAATCTATTAAAGAATAGTAAAGGCTGATGCAGTTAATGAATAGTCAAATCAAGAAAACTAAGTGGAATTTGTTAAAAAATAGTAAAGGCTGATGCAATTAACTAATAGTCAAGTCAGGAAAACTAAGTGAAACTACTAAAGAATAGTAAAAACTGATGCAGTTAACGAATAGTCAAATCAGAAAAACTAACTGAAACCAGTTAAACAATAGTAAAAAGTCTGAAAAAGTATTTGCAAAGAAAAGTTCAAAAAATTTCTTTATAATCATTACAAATTACAAACAAAGCACAAACCTGAATAAATGGCTAAGACAGAAAAATGAATAATTCTTTTGCAAATTAAGAAGTATTATACTTTTAGAAATTGGTGAATATATAATTTTTTTATTATTTAATTGTTACGTTCGCCTTTCTGCAGAAAAAAAAGGAAGAAGATTCACTCGGTGGCTAAAGAATATATTTCTTTTTACTTTTAACTATCAATGTTTGTGGGTGGCTTGCATCGCTAATTCTAAACTTTGTCCCCAAGCCAAAAACTTTTGTTGTTTTACACAATTACATTATGTTTTAAGTAGCAAACGGTTTGGAATTATTCCAGAAAGTTTTAATATTAATGCTGTTTAATGCTATTCGTTTCAATATTCTCCCTCCTTATCTTTTTTCCTTCTCCATTCCTTTAAACTAAAGATAATTATCTTTATGCCAGATATATATATTATTATTTTGCATATTTATCTAAACGTATATTTTTCGCCATAATAGATGGTAAGTAGGTGAACTGTTTTTGTTGGAATATTTACAGTTTAATATTTTTTAAAACCCGTAAAGAATTAAATTTTAATAGTGGCACCAAAAAAAGAAATGCCAGAGGAGAAGAGGGAAAAAATAAACTTTACTGAAAGAAAAGGAAAAATTAGTAGATGAGGCAGAAAACAAAAAAAATATTAAAAAGATACACACACACACACATATAATATACAAAGTAATATTTTTTAAAAATACAAAATTAGCTTAAAAAACACTAAGTGTGCCATAAAAAATGCTAATAAATTTAACACTTAAAACACTTAGAAAATTATCCCCCATTAGCCTTTGTCAATTTAAGAAAAGAAGATAAAATAAAGACAGTCTCTTACGATCATCATTTATATATTGACAATCATTACACGCATAAATAAGAAAACACGTGATTATCCGAAATAATTTAGAACACTAACAGGGATATTAAGTGAGAAATAGAACATTCCAATCCCAGAAGTAAGATAGGCCAAAGAATAAATAAAAGCTAGAAGCTTTAAAACGGCTTCCATATTCACTCATCTCTTAGCAGGAGTTCAAGAAAGGGGGGAAGGAAGGTTAAATTTCTTCTCATTTTCGGCAGATGGTTGAAACGGGCTTTTGTGTGTAATGAGAAATTGATGGTGTTTCTAGCGTAGTACAGTTCTCGAAAGTTAATGTGAAAGATACTGAGTCAAAAAGGTACTAATGCTAGCTGTCCCCCCTTTGCACTCATATCGCCAACAAATGACTGGATGAATAGAGGATGCATCTGATACGGCGTGCGGTGTTAATGGGTGTAGTCAAAAGAGTGTTCGAAAAGTAGATCGTGTTGCAAATTGGAACGGGATTTCTACCACTTCAGCTTCACTCTCTTAAATATTCCGCCTTATTTTTAGAAACCCTGAAACACTTCGGACACTGACCCCGGATTTTTTTTTTTCTCTCTCTATCTATCTATATATATTTTTTATTATTTTTAAAAACTTCTTCTCTTTCTTTCTATAGAATCATAGTCTTTTTAATCTTATTGCGATATCATCTTGGGATTCCATTAATTTTCTATTGCTAAATTCAAAGATTAAAAAAAAAAAAAAAAAAAAAAGTTCTTTATCCTGAATTTTTCAAGTTATTGTCTTTACTTATCATGCAATTAATTTTTATTACATTTCAATTATCCTTAATTTTTTATATACACAACATTCAGGAATTTTTCTAAAAATTACTTTCGACACGTTTTCTAATTGATAAACAATAAATTTGTTATTTTTTTAACAGCTACCAAAATTAAACTCAGAAGTTAATCTAGATGAAGCTGCAGAGATTTTAGATGAAGATGTAGATCACAGCCTCTAAAAATCATCTGAAAAGAGAATATAATGGCGTGTGAATATAGAAAAAAGCAAAGATTGCAAACAATACTTCCTAATTTTTATCTGTTTTTCTACTGCTTTGTGTGTTAACATCCCAAAAATTCCCACCAATTCCGTTTCTTATTTGCTTCCTTTCTTTATATTTGGAATTTCCATATCTGGTTCGATAACTGTTTCCTTTAGAAGAGAACCGCTGCATCTCCTATGAGGAACCCCCTTCTAGAAGTTAAGAACTACTAATTCACAGTTTAGCAGTTTCTTTACTTTGTTGTCTGCCAAGTGTCGGGGTGTAAAATAGAAGTTAACGGGGTTACTTCCGTCAAGACGGAAAAGAGGAAAAGGAAGTGATTAGTAACGATACGCATTTATGAATATTTAACAGGATACAGAAGGGAAGAAGATATAATCATTTTTTTTTTGCGCTTCTTTCTATCGTGTTTATTTAACTGACGAAAGTTGTAATGTTAGAAAAAATTACCAACAATTAAAAAAAGAAAAAAGAAAAAAAACATATTTGCAAATGGAATTTTTGTCTTTAAAAATTTATAAATACACATCTCCCGTAGGCAAAGTCAGAATTTTTCACTTATTAAAAAACATTGAAAAAAGTATTTACGAAGTGTTTACGCTTGATATTTTTGTAGTCCTCCGACTTATGCCCATTGATCCTTGATTAGAAGGCATTCTTAGTGTCGCACGAGAGAAATTATCATAAAAAATCTTCTAAATGTCACAGATAATTTACATAAAATGCAAACTTTCAAAGATTCGTTATCCTTATGCCCACCTCTAGGTACAACTATGCAATCCAGATGGCTGATGTGCCATAAAACAACAATATTAATTGTCATTCTATTTTTTAAGATATCAAAGGTCACCTCTCGAAAATTTTAAATTTAAAAAAAATACTTGGTTCTATAATAAATAAATTAAAACCGCAACGCAAATTTGACTTTTGCTATCGTTTTATTTTACTCCTCGTCCGTCTTTCTTGTGCAAATGATTGAAATTTAATGTCAGAGGGAAAAAAATTGCCAACTGACATACAGTAATACGTTTCGTGACAATTTGAATGGACAAAAGAAGTGATACGATGCTACAAAGATTTGATTAGTGGGTTACTTTTCTGTTAACAGCAGTGATGGATTGATTCTAAGAACTCCGGGGGGGTTAAATGGCAAAGAAAAAGCTTCCAGTGATTTTTAAGAACTTTTTCCCGTGGAAAATAGAAAACTATAGTGTTTTTCAGACCGTGAATGAGTTCTTATTGGACTGTACAAATGATATTTACTCGGCATCGGGAGGATTTTGGTAGACAAGTTCATCGTACAAACGATAACAAATGAATATCATACGATTTTCTGAACATCTGACGATTTACTGAACCTCACGACATGTTTATATATATTAAAAGTCATAATTCACGTTAAACATGCGATGATTACTGAAGATCATCATCTTACTAAAGTTCTTTAATATAAAATTCATCATATTAATACTGCATGGCGATCTTAGCTATAGATCTTGAGGATATACTCAGAGCATTCTCAATTTTTAATGCTCATTAAAAAATCAAGGTTTTTATTGAGATATATAATATTCTATACGCAGTAAAATGCATTCAATTGTCGACTTCACGAAAACGGGCAAGATTCCAACCCATCTTAGAGTAGTAAGTTCATCAAGATAAAAATATCAAACCAATTGTGACACAAATGGCCAGAATGGTCCCTGATATCTCCCCTGATATCTCGTGTGGACAGAATGACCGGTGCCCCCTTCAAAATCTCATCGTTCCTTTCTCTTAAATCGTCATTGAACAGGGAACAAAGAGAATATATCTGTTTACTTCTCAGTTTTTATATACTTTTATAAGCAATGGCATCGAAGACATAAACTACTTCGGTTTCTTACCAAATGACTCAGAAAGGAAGAAGTATAAGAAGAAGAAGAAGAAGAAAAAAAAAAAAACGTATATGCTTTGAATTATATACAGTCTCCAAAACTGATCTACTGAATTTATTATTTAACATTTATGACCAATATCAGATACGTTGAACTCTCTATATATTTAAAGGGAACGTATTAATTTATTATTGACAAAAAATAAATGCTGTAGGAAGTCTACAAGTGTCGTTAAAACTCTCATTACTGTACGAAACAAATCTAACTTTAAATTATTATTATTTTTTCGGCCAATAATGCAGTTATTTTTTATAAAAAAAAAATTAAATTTACGACTGCAGCAGCAGCAGCAGCAATAGTACTCGCTGCTGCTGCTTGTACGCGAATGATACGAATGAAAACACAAAATTCTCTTAGGTTTAACTATAAAGTAAATAAGAAATTTTATGTGAATTCTTTCAAATAATAATAATTTTTATTATATAAATTTTTATGTAGGTCGTTTATTTTTCAAAAAAAATATAATATAAAATATAATAATTTATTTTAAATATATTTTATTATATATATATATGTTATAAAAAAGGAAAAGAAAACGATTGAAATAACTTCAATAAGAAATATTTTTTAACAATAAACATGAATTGTTTGGGGGGGCCAATACACAATTTGCCCAAGGGTTGCCTCCCAGGTGTTTTAAAATTACCTGTATCTGGAAAACAATTTAGTCTTCGTTTTTCTCCTACTATGCGATAAAAATCACTCAACTGTTTCAAAATACAGCATACTCTCCTCTTTCTCTCTCTTCCTCCTCTCTGTCTGTGTTTGTATCTCTCTCTCTCTCTCTCTCTCTTTTTTTTATTAAAATATTCGAAAAAATATTTATTCCGAAAATATTTGGATTATGAACACATATTGTTGAAACCTCGCAGATTAGGTATATTGCTACTGCAGCAGTAGCAAAGACTTGTTACAACAACGGCAATCGTTACTTACTAATACACTATTTCAAAAAACATAATAGCAGAGTGATGAACAAAAATTCCTGCTACTCGCACGGCTATTAAATTTGGCAATTCGGCTTTTTAACGCGATCGGTACCATAAAAATACTAACGATGTACCACGCTATTATTATTATTTGTAATTCCTAAGATTATTATTGCTGTAATAGCACGCTTAAAAAAATATATATATATATATATATTCAGTAACCGATCAGATAGATATCGATCGTTTGAACGATTACGACAAAGAAAACCATGCAATTTTTATTACTTTACTTTATTACTGTAGTAGTAGTAGCAATTTATGCCATTAACGTTTTAATTAACTTAATAGGGTAAAATTTCTGACTACTTTAAATAGGCTTTCTGAGTTGTTAAAGTAGTTTAATTACTATTAAATTAATGCCGTAACGGTATAAATCACTTAACTATATAACTGTTAACGATTAAAAATGATAAATAGTTTTAGATTTATTTTAATATCTTTTCGTTGAATTTTTATGAATAAATAAATAATATCTTTGATGATAAAAAAAAAAAATAATGTAGATCGATATCCTGTTTCGTTTTCTCGAAAATATTTAAAAATTCTACTATAGAAACAAATGATTCATAACCATATAAGAGTTTGGAGTAATTATTTACGAGGAAGGAAGAAAAAAATTATTTTAAAAATCCACCTGCTCAGGAGGAAAGTTTTGTTTAGAAATATATATATATATATATAATTTTTTCTTGTTTCTTTTCGCTTGTTTCTCTGGCTTACATTATATATACAGTGTATACTTCTTCTCTTTGTTTTTTTTTTCGTTACTGGGAGTAAAGAAAGTTAGAGACAAAATGACAAATTACGAACTAAGTGAATTCATCTGGAGTTTTAGCGATGCAAAAGCATAATTGAAAACACAAACGGACAGACACAAGAGAAAGAGGGGAGATTTTGTGGAGTAGTAGTTTTTAGAACCCTCGCGTTTTAGACATTGATAGATTACTGTACATTGAAAGGAAAACGTGTGTTATGCCCTCTTCGTATAGTAAAAGAAACAATTTCTAAATCGGAGGAAAATATTTTGACGAAATGTCAAAAATCCTCTTTTAAAAGTTTTTGGTTGGGGTGTCTGTCCCGTTTAAAACTTGTCATCTTAAACTGAACTTGTTGGCCAGTTTTTGTTTTTGTGTTTCGTCAGTTTCTGTTAAGTTTGAGATACCTTTAACTCGTTTAAATGAGATGAGAGTGTCGAGTCGAAGTGATGGTTATCGCTTCGATATTAATAGTTTACTAGAAAAATATTAGTGTTAATAAATATGTTTTTAGGTTATATTCTGCTAAAAAAAAGAGAATCCATAACGCTAAGCAGATGGCAATTTTAGTTGGCATCCGTGTGAATTGAAACCAGCTTTTTAATACAGAGTTCGTTACGTTTATCTCTTTCGGTCCGTCTTTGGGGAAGAAGTAAAGGACGAAAAAGTCGTCTGAACAGTGAAAACGCTATGGTTCCGCTAGTGGGTTTTATCTTTACCGATATCGTATCAGTCAAGATGCATTTGTTGCACTCTATCCAGTTAGACAGGGTACTGAGCTTACGAAAGAAATCCACCCTCATACATACCTATTCCCCAATGGAGTTACCTAGAAAGCTACTTTCTTTCCCCTTTCGGAATATTTGTCTCTAGATTTTCTAGAAAGAAATAAATTGAGACTTGGAGTTTTTTCCGTCTACAAGATGATCACTAACTCTACCCCAATGTTGATCCAAAGAAATAAATTACAGAGAGGATACTTTCACGTTTTATAAGTCGTACGATGAGCTGACGTCAGCTATGATATTTTACTTGTTTTTTTTTTTCCTTTCTGCTTTTTTCTATATATACATTTTTTTTTACTTTTTCCTTTTTTCCCTTTGGTTCTGGATTTGCAACGATGGACAATGGTCGAGATTTGAGATTTTGTCGCCTAGTCCGGTTAGGTGATTTGTCAAAGTTGTGATATCCTTTATCGCTTCTAACCAGAAAGTTCTGAGGTTTTTCTTTTGTATTTGTAAGAGAGTGTAAATGCTTTATGAGAAATTTAATAACTTACGATACTTTATATAAAAGATAAAAATGCAATTAATCAATCTTCGTTCTCCGGGGATCATCATCTAAGATCCTTTATCGTGCTTTTATCTTTTATTAATTGCGAGTTGGGCAGGATGTACTGTCAGTGCTATTCATCTGTATATTCGAAAAATATGTTCCTCCAGCCGCAATAAATTTGAATATTGCCTTTGTAAATAATCCGTTGCTCTTCTCAAGCAAACATCTTCGAGACCAAACACATATTCTCTGAGATCCACCAAAATGGCTAACATTTATCTAAATTTCCTTAGCTTATCTGCATTCTTTCAAGTGTTTAAATTTAATTTTAATCTTTCTGTACGACCTTCAACTGTTCAACTTTTATCAACAAAATTTTAAAATATCTAAAATTTAATTCCAGAATTATAATATTTATTATCGAAATTCTGCATCTTTTTTATCTTTTTTTAGCAGTTTAAATATTGAAAATCTTTTCTGATTATAAGTTTTTCTCTTCCAAACAACTCGAGAGAGATGCATCAACCATTATTATCGTGGCACTCTGGTTGCCACCTTTCTTTCAACCCCCCATTGGTTAGCAAAGGAACCAAGAGATGACTTTGAGTGCCAGCAGGTGTATGTGATGAAGGAGCTGGACAATGGAGGAAAGGAAGGACTATTTCGCATGTATTTTTCATTCCGTCTTAGCGATGACAGCAACAGGATTCGATGCGGTGATGAAGAGAGCTGAGGGTGGGCCTTTCATCCATTGATCACCTACCCGAAGGCAGTTGACCAAAAAGGTAGAAGGTAATGACGAGGGAAAATCCTTCAACTGTTGCCCCTCACTATGACCTTTTCTCTTGTCATTGGCTTTATGCCAGAAGTCTTCTAAGTTCCTGCACATTACCTTATGAATACCATGTTTTACTGGTAAAATTCATTTATCTCTTTAATCATTCTCTCGTAAAATGCTTAAATTTGCTTGTTTATAAACTTTAAAAATGATAAAAATAATTAATTCTTCCAATATAAAAACATAAAAAAAAATTCTTCGAATCTTTCTGAACAGATAAACAAGACTTCTCTTATTTTATTAATAAAAATATATGGAAATCGCACCATAAAAATTAAAAGAAAAAAAAAAATAAATTTAACCTTATAAAAAATAATAAAAATAAAATTATAAACTCTAAAAACTTTTTTCGAAAATGAAAATTATGGTAGGAGGGGTAAAAAAAATATCGAGAGTTTCTTTTTAGGTAACTATATTGCCAATAAATATGTAGAAGTTCCCGTTAAAGTATACAAGTTACTCATAAAGTTTGTGTTTTATGGAAAATCCGATCGGTGCTAACATATTGAAAGAAGCTCTAAATTCTCATACGTAAAGCATAGTTAACGACATAGTTTTGAAGTCTCAAAAGACCATATTGTACTCTACAATAACGAAAAAAAAAAAGATTTATCTAGTCAGCATTTTAGACTTTTGAAAATTTTTGTTACGTTCTTTATTGAATTGATCAGTTAAAAAATGTTTTAATCTAGAAAACATGCACAGTATGTCTTTATCCAGTAGAAAAATATATAATTTTCAACATTTACTATACAGAAATCGTTTAAAATAATCATTTTGTTTAATTTTTACCTAACTGAAGCGATACGATATTAATTTATGCGTAAAAATCGATTATATTCAACGATATCGATAATCGATTAATACGCATTCTTTGTAAAAATTGGATTGCAAATAAAAGATAAATATTTTCGATTATATTACATATATATATATATATATATAACTTATATAACATATAGACGATCAATCTTCGAAGAATCGAATTTCGCTAATTGAATTAGAATCTAGAGAAATCGATATTAGTAAATTAAACAACAATTCCCCGAAGACGTATCTTTAAATAGCATTAATCAAAAAGTTTCTAATATACAGGTGATCGATTTATTGGATTTAACGATCAGATCTAACGAAATTAATTAAGAGAATTGATCCCCAATCGGTTTTCTCGATACGTCTTTTGAAATTTCGAATTTAATATTAATTTTATTTTAATAAAATTTTAATCCACTTAATTGGGTCAAAATGGCTAAGTCCTGACATGTTCCAATTAAGCAGAATCCACTGTATTTTAAATACAACAAATGACAGCACTACGACAAGAAATAATTTCATAACTCTATAACTACAATAATAACAGTAGACTTAGAAGCGCTTTTGATTTAATACATAAATCCTCTTCAGCTAGTAAGTAGGAACTTCCACTTAGAAAACAAAAATTATATTTGAAAACAAGCACTAGTTTAAAGTGGAAAATTAAATAATTTATTGAAGCGCTTTCGACTTTAACAAGTCATCTTCAGCATACAAATTTAAGTATTTTTAATTTGTATGCTGAAGATGATTTGTTAAAGTCAAAAGCACTTCAATAAATTATTTAATTTTCCACTTTAAACTAGTGCTTGTTTTCAAATATAATTCCTCTTCAGCTCTAACAAAGATTATTCTACACAATGCTTAGAATCTTTTTTCAAATATCTTAAAGAACAAGGTTACTATTGAGATCTGCCAAGCTTCGATATGACCTCTAGCGGATTTTTTGGAACTATTCAAATGGTGAATCTCTTCAACACATGAACAAGCTTCAAGGTTAATATATATGTGAGAATTCTGGTAAACATACAGGAATTTTGGATATATGCACGAGATGCGAGCTTACATCTATCCCGTGCCCAAGATTTACGATAATTATCAGAATTCTTTTCTTTAAGAATAAAAATCAAAAATTTTTCTTCAACCAAAAGTAGTCTATCAGTTTGTGTTCTTAGTTTTTCCCTTCCTTTCTAATCAATAAGAAATGAGTATAGTCTTTGTCTATTCAATTAAAGAGGTAGTGGACATATTTAAGCTGTATTTAGGAGTAATAAATAGTAAGAAAAGTTAAGATTGTTTTAATTATATTATAATTAAAACAATTATTTTTTTAAAATCTGTTAACCGATTGATTTACTTTTACTCAAATTTTTATTTCATTTAATATTAATTTAACTGATAATAAAGGATCTTCGTTAACTTTGTTTATAAAATATTGATGAACATTAAAAATAATCACTCTTCATTGGTGATGAATTGATTTTCCTCGTCCTAAATTTGAATTACTCTCCATTAACTAAACCAAGACAACGAAATTTAATTGAAATCATCACAAGCAATAATAATTTGATGAGTACTCGCTTCTCATTGGTTGTAAATGAAGGGAAAACTTTAAGTAAATAGAGTATAACAAATTTTCAATCATTATAAAATCTAAAATTAATATTATAATCATGATAACTATTTCAAATATTTTATACTGTTAAATATTTCAATAATTTTTTATACGAATTATAGAATTCAGTCATTAACGATCTGTTTTAATGCAAACATTTATTAGAAATCAAATGCAGTCCTCCAATAATACCAGAAAACGGTTTCATTCACGAAGAAAATCAAACTACATTTCCTTTCGAATTTGAAGTGAATTTTGCATGCCAAGAAGGATTTCTGTTGGTTGGTAATAGTTGGAGTTCCTGTGGAGAATTAGGCTGGAGCAATCCGTCTCCATCCTGCAAAAGTGAGTAGAAAATTTCAAACAGGAAATACCAGGAATAAATACAGTGAACATCAATATCTATTTTTCAGAGATTCAATGTCCTATTGCTCCCGTTCCGGAAAGTGGTTGGAAAAAGGGAGATTCCAATGAAGTGGGAGCTATCGTGGAATATGGCTGCTTTTCAGGCTATCAGCTGCTCGGTTCTTCTAAAAGAGAATGTCTGTCTAATGGCAAATGGAGTGGAGAATTGACCATATGCGATGCTAAAGGTGAATAATCTATTATGTGATTCGTCTGGTTAATCTATTGATTACTAAATAAATAAATTTCTTGCTATTTTGCAGAAAATGATTGTCCAAATCCTGGTATCCCCATTAATGGAATGAAAATTGGGCGTTTTTACAAATTTGGAGATGTAGTGGAATTCAAATGCAATCTAGGGAAAACACTGATCGGTTCCGAAAAGAGAATATGTCAAAAGAATGGTGATTGGTCTGGATCCGAAGCCATATGTCTAGGTAAACAAACTTTTTGATATTTTATTATTAGTCTGAAAATTAAAATTAATTATTTTTATGGTCTCATTTACTTCATTTCAAAGATTGCAAAGAAAAGCATCAAACAATTTATTGCTTTTTCATTTATGAAAAATGTTCACCTCGATGTAGTCTAAAAAAATTTTTTTTTTGAAATGTCTCTTTCTTCATTTTTAAGGAGTTAGTAACCTTAATCTGTTCAGATGGCAGTTACAGATAAGATCGGTTAACGAACATAATCCGTTCCAAGACAATGTTCGTTATTCGAATTGTTTGTTAACTGATCATTGATTTATCATAGGTTTTTATGGGAATTTGATTAATTCATTCTGGAGATCACGATTTACCATAGGTTTTTATGGGAATTTGATTAATTCGTTCTAGAGACCCCAATAATAAATATAATTTCTTACTACGTTTATTTATATGCAATAACCATAATATATATATACATAGTCTTGCATTTTCATCTATTATGTTTATTTTCCGTTAAAGAATCTGTCCAATATTGATTGTTTTTGTCTCTTCTTCAGGATTTTTCGAAAGTGATTAATAGCATTGTCGTTGTAGTTGAAAGTGATTAATAGCATTGTCGTTGTGTTGATCCCCAAGCCTATTGGACTCAACCTAGTATGGGTGGCATTCTAACATCAAAATATTGTAAACTCTCTCTTTCCTTCTTTAATAAATCTTTGATTTGTTTTAAGTTGTCTCCGAGTTCATTTATCTTCTTTAATAAATCTTTGATTTGTACTTTCTTTAATAAATCTTTGATTTGTTTTAAGTTGTCTCCGAGTTCATTTCTAACCTTTAATAAATCTTTGATTTGTTTTACGTTGTCTCCGAGTTCATTTTATGGGAAAAATTACTGTTCTCCCATCCTTACCCATAAGTCCACCGACGTTTGACTTACTCATAGGTCCACCAACATACAAGGCCTAAGCATATCATTCCAAAAAACTATTGTTCTCCCATCCTTATCCACAAATCCACTAACACGCAAGGCCTAAGCATGTCATTCCTTAAGTTAAGCCACCATATCCTCGTGAGATATTTTTATCTGGCAGAGGCCACTTAGAGCTCATCACAGGCTGGTCGATACGAATGATGGTGTCAACCGGATGATTGAAGGAAGAGGTTCAACGGGCCGAGCCCGGATTCCTTTGAAAAATTGGTGGAGTGAGACCCGGATCCTCCAGGATGGTAAGCCACAGCTTTACCACATGGCCATCCGGCCGATCTGTCATTCCAACAGTCTGCGGGTCCCATAGTTTGTTCTGTGAAGTGTTCGTTATCCGATCATAAAAATCTTTCGCGAAAGTGTTTGTTATCCGAACTGTTCGTTAACTGATCACCCACTAATATTATAAATTTTAAATTATTGATTACAATTTTTTAATTTTAATTATTTTGACATTGATTTTAACATTTAAACTGTTTATAATGATCGGCCGGATCCTGCACGGAAATGTGTTTTTAATTAATTTTAAATAAGTTCATATTGTATTTAATTAATGTAAAGGTCTATGGGTTTACATGTGTTTATTAATTAGTGTTTATTCAAGAAAATTCTGAATAAAAATTATATTATTTTAATAGAATAATATGAAATACTGTGTATTATTCATTTATTTTAATTTATACATTTTTTTATAATGGAAGAATAATCAGTTTAACGTAACTTTTTATTTTTCAGACGAGAACGATTTCGATCAAAAGGAATCGGTTAGATCGCATTTGCAAGAAATAATTCAGTCTGAAAAAAACGAACAAGAGGATATTTTGAATGAATATAAACAGATTTTGGAGGAAAATGCCAACAATTCTGACAGCCTCTCTCGTGCTATTGACCTCAATCATCCGAATCGTTTAGTTTTCTATTTTGTCTTCGATATATCCGGAAGTATAGGAAATGAAAATCTCCGGAAGAGTATCAACTTTGCAAAATTATTAGTCAAGGAGGTAAGTTAATAAGCTTGAAAAATAGAATATCTAATGGATTGAATTTATTATGATTCCCTAATTCTAATTTTTTCTTTCATTTACAATTTAGATAGGAGTAAGCAAGGATGGAAGCAGAGTGGGTGCAATGACCTTTAGCAACACAGCTGAAATAAAATTTTATCCCATTGATTACGAGAACAGCGAAGATGTGATTAATGCTTTGGATACTATAAAATTTACAAGTGAGTATGATAAAGTTTATACATTGGGGTATTTAATGGGTAAGATGATGGATATAGAATGGACGTTCAACAAAATTTAAGAAATCATCATTAATCCATTCAATGCAAACTACCTCTACACTATTTTAACACATTTTATTATTTTGTTGCGATTTCCAAATAACTTATAATATCCAGATCAAACGGAATAAGTTTTCTCTCGGAAAACGAAAACATTTAAGAAATTGTTCATGTTTTATTTTTCTTCTATGAAGCAGAATAGGTTTAAATTCCCATAAGTTTATTTCTGAATATCTGTAAAATATATATTCTATATATCTATAATTATAATCTAACGATATATAATTTGATATATCGTTAATTGGTCTTGTCTTGCGGAATGGTACGTCTTGTCTTGTGGAAATAAATTTTGCGAATAAGAATTTTTCGAAAAATTTATTTGAAGAGTTAATCCGAATCTCTCATATAAACTTTTAAAACAAATTTCTATGTACTCAATCCTGCAAAAGCATTATACTGCATTTCTATCTGGTGCATACTATGCATTAGATAGAAATGCGTTAGAATGATTTTGGCTATAGAAATGCTTACCTCACAGCTATCTGGTACATCACCAAGAGATCCGTGAGGCAAACTATGAGTCTCTTACACTCCAAGCAAAAGAAATTTTTGACTGCCCCTTATAAAATTTTTTCATTTATCGATCGAACTGCTAACCATGAAAATGTGCCGTCCATGGTGCCGTCCCATAACGTAGTTACTTTGCTGTGCTGAGAGCCAATTCTGATAGTACGAAATATAAGTAGAATGATCCCAATTTTCAGCATATCATAAGATATGATTTCTGTTATTAATAGATTACCATCCTATTATCTGAAATATTTTTAGTATAGTTTATGATCAATATCAACACGACGAACTAGTTAAATTGCTAATTGGCATCAATTAACATCATATTGATTATAAAAAAGTTCAATCGCTTTTAAGCTAAGATTATTAATTTTTTGGAACGAATATTCATTTCTGCAGTGACTGTGATTTCATGATTCATTTGTTAATTAATTTTTTAGTGAAAAATAACCAATTTTTTGAAATATTTAAATTTTTAGCTTTTCGCGAATATTGAATTGCTAGTGAATTTAATAATTATCATCATTTTCAAATGACAAAATGAATGAACTGAAGTAGATTAGAAGCCTTTTTACCTATTAAATAAGATTAAGTTTAGAATTTTCTTAATCTTTCTTGTTCGAATTTGATATAAATGCTTTTCTTCCACGGAATATCAAGTCAAATATCTAGATAAAATATGATTTATAATGATATTTAAAAAATGATGTTTACTATATTTTGCAATTATATTTTCAAGAGAATCATTCCTCGAGATAAAATAGTTCTAACCTGATGATTATGTATCGATCAGCGTTAAAATTGGCAAAATTATATGCAAATTATTAATATGCTAAATAATAATTTATGTAAATATTACTATAGAAGAAAATATTATCAAGCTTATGTACAAAATTTTATAAATTATTGATATCCATAGATATTAATAATTTATGAAATTTGATCGTTATATTTTCATCAAAATGGTCTAGAACAGTGATTCTCAACCTTTTATTGCTCCATTCCTCCATTTCGTCTTCGTTCAGAACATAACTCTCCCTTACAAACTAGCCTAACTCAAAAGGTGTATTTTGCATTCTGTTCTTATACAGTATATACATGGTACGACAATTAGATTAGAATTATTTTCGTTCTTCAAGTCTATTACTTTTAGTTCCAAGTTCTAACAAATCCTTTGAAGAACGAAAAGAAAACAAACCTAGCAAATGAATAAATAAAGAATAGATATTTACATCTTTTTTCCCCACGCCCAAGTTTTCTTGGTCTTAACAAAAACTATTTATTTTTTTTGAAATATGCCATGTTTGACAAAGAAATAAACTGTAAAAAAATGTTTTTTTTTTTTTTTTTTCCATTTAAGATTAAATAAAAACATTATTTATGATAAATAAATATTATGGCAAAAAGTTTATAATGGATATTTTATTTTATTTCATTAGAGATTCCAATTCCCCCCTGAAACACTAAAATTCCACACCAGAGGAGGAGTTCCCCTGTTTGAAAACCACTGGTTTTTGAATTTATGATTCTTATAAACAAATATTAAAATATAGACAATATAAATAGAAGCCATTCATATGAATTATTATATAAAAATGTTTATTAATATAATCCAATTAGCAATTAGACTATGCATTAAACTGATATATTCGTTAGCAATAATTAATTTAATATATAGTATTTCTGCTAATATGATTATATAATGTATAGTATAATGCAATTCCTGATATTTTAAACAAATATAACATTAAGAATTTATTTGATAACATTTTTATAGAATAATTTTTTCTTGCGTAAAATGAGTTCTCCTAATTTTATTGCAAAAATAATGCACAAAAGCACATTCTAGTTACCAATATTCGTACTTACGAACGTGAAATTTCATTTCAAATTTCAAAAACTCTTATATAAATAGTTTCAGGTAATATGATAGCAAAACGTTCTAGCAATCAACATAATGTATAATTACAAAATTAGTTTACATATTAAAGCAGTGTTTCAAGATGGCGTCTATTACATCTTTTTTTTTTTTTGCATATTTTACGCCCCTTCCAATCATGGAGATTACTAAGGGGTGGGGCCAGTTCCAACCACGGGTTGCACTCACATCCGTGTAGAGGGCCGCATAGTGAAAGACGGGGAACCCCGGGCCGGGCCCAGCACCCCGAAAAAAACTATTCAGAAGTTACCAGAACCGGGACACGAACCCGGGTCCTCCTGCATGGCATACCGACAGCGTTACCACTCAGCCAGCCGGCCGCCCGTCTATTACATCTAAAATTCCTCGCTTTATATTCGGAACTTTTGCGTTAAAATCTGTGAAATAGGCGGCCATCCGGCACCTATTTCACAGATTTTAACCATCATCATCCGGTCCCTCCACGGGTGTGGGTGCAGCCCATGATTGGAACTGGCACCGTCTCCTTAGTAATCCCCCTGATTGGCAAGGAGCTTAAAATATGTAAAAAAATCTGTGAAATAAATAACACTTAATTAGTGTAATTGTAAAACATTACAGTATATAATATATAAACTTATTTCAGTACTTTTTGAGTAAAAATAATAGCAGTATCTGAGTTACGAACAACCCGATTTATGAACAAAAGTTACACAATTTATGTTAATGTATTATAAAAGAATTATGTTCGTAACTAGAGAGCCTGTATTTACATTTTTATACTGATTAATATAGAGGAAAATTCGTTTTCAGCTTTTACTGATAGTCTCTAGTATAAAATTTTAATTTGATTTTTTTTCTTGTAGAGGGTGGAGGTACTGCTACCAGATTAGCTCTCCGTCTTTTAAAAGACCAGATGATACCTTTAACCGAAGAAACATTAAAAGGAAAGCAAAAGCCGATTATATTTTTAATGACTGATGGTAGGAAGTAATATCATAACATATTTCGAATTTTATGCAAATTACTAATAATTATGAATTTTTATCAGGTAAATCTAATATGGAAGGAGACCCCATGCATGATGCAGAAGAATTGAAAAAATACGGAGTGGAGATATATTGCATAGGAATAACTGGAGACAGAAATATGAAAACTTTATACGATATTGCCACTACTAAAGAAGAACATGTTTTTATTTTGGATTCTTACGATACCATCGATTGGTTAATACAGGAGATCATTAATGGAACAGTAGGCAAGTTCTAGTTGTTTAATAACATTAAATTACTTAAAATTATTTTAAAAGAAAACAGTTTAACCACCAATATGAAATTAAGTAAATAAAGATTGAAGTCTGTTTAGGATTAGAATAAATTTTGACAGTTCTGATAGCAAATCTAATTAATTTAAGTTTACTGAAAATATGGAATAAAATATTTTAAATATTATAATTGAATTTTATTTTCTGAAACATGAAATTTTCGACATTTTTCAGATTACTCCATCAAATGTGGCATACAGAAATCAGTGATACCAGATAAGGAAGAGGATACAGATAATCGAGGTCGAGTAGTTGGTGGTAGAAAAGCTACTTATCCTTGGCCTTGGATGGCAGCTCTATATTTTGTAGACAGTACAGTTGGAGATCTCTCAAAAGCTGAAGTAAGTGAAAAATTATTGAATTTTCGTGATTAGCATTATGATAACTCCCTTGTTTCCAGCATCGATGCGGTGGTTCGGTGATTGGTAAGTCCTGGATTTTGACAGCGGCTCATTGTTTCTATGATAAAAAAGGAAATTTGATAAGTAAAGAGAACATAATAGTGAATTTAGGTAGGTAACTAATATTTTTGAAAAATACAGAAATTTTTTGGATAAAAACTTAATTAACAGTGACGAATAATATTAAGGGGTATATGAATTTATTATAGGGATATTAATAATTCACTTTCTTTCATCCGAAAATATGTAGAATTTAAAAAAAATTATCGTATAGTTCCGGAAATATTGTATATGCTGCAATTAACTGATAGTAAGCATTCATAATTAATTTAGTATGGTTGCTAAATTAATTTCGTATGATTGTATCAGATTTAAACTTTTTAAAAATAAGTTGGATAAAGGCACCTAAAAATACGCCGTACCTAAGAATGCACACTTCAATTTTCAAAGCGTATTACGAAAGAATTGTTTCCAAAACACTTCCTGTAAGCACACGTTTTGCAAGTCCAATATTACTGCAATAAAAAAGCTTCGGTTTAGAAACAACTGCTCCAAAGAAATCGCATAGAATAATTCCCTAAGAGAGCACAAATATTTTGTTTCATCTGCGTATTATTTGGTACAATGTATTATTCGATTATAAAATCTGAATTCTGCACATTTTGTTATCTATCTGTTTGTTTGTGTTTTTTTTTTTTTTTTTGTTTTCCCATGTATTTCTTGTTGCACAGTGCCATATTTCCTCTATAGGCAGATTTTGGAACTAAATTTTTTTTGCAGAATCCAATCCAACAGGAATTGATTTGCATTGAACAGCTGCTCAACGAAAGGAGGCAACGAATTTAAAATGGCCAAAGCCAAACAAAAGTGCTGCTGCTTTTGATACTAAAGAATCTATCTCGAAAAAGAGATTGAAAACTGTAAGAATAGAAACCCATATACGTTTTCGTGCTTAAAGAATAAAGAAATATTTTATAGGATGCATTTTATAAATGCTATTAAATGTTAATGTTTTTTAAATATGCAGTTTTCATGTTGATGGAACGATAAAAAATTTAAGAATAAGAAAGAAGAAACTGCAGTTGAGGAAATGATGCAAAACGAGAGCATTTTTTGTTTAGTATGTGATGAGAGATACAAGGATTCAATCAGAGAAAATTGGATATAATATATTAAATGTCAAAATTGATGATATGAGCAGTGATCTTTGTATGAAGAGATATTGGATTGATTTGAATTGCAAAGATACTGAATTGCATTTGCAAAACGCATACTCTTAGAGGACGCTCAGTGCCTCTTAAGTGTACGTGTATCTAAGAATGCGCAATGGCATATTTTTGATTTTTTTTCTGTATTTTAACAACAATAACATTTTTGTTCTGCTTAGTTTTGTAAATATGCAGCCAATAAATTAACGAAATACCTATGAAAAGTATTTTGTTTTCCTATTAAAAATAACTATCTTATTCAAGTTTATTTTTTAATTGCACACTCTTAGGTACCTTTATCCTAAATCAGACACAATTAAAAACATTTTCTAAAGGTTATTAGAATAAGATGTTATCTCTCTAAAAAATAATTTATAATGATCTATGCTATGATCTTGATAATTAAATACTGATTTAACAAAAATTTGATAATTAAAATCGGAATATTTAAATCGTGAATGCATATATTTTATTGATTTGCATTTATTTCAGGTTTGCTTAATGTCAAGAAACGTTCTAATTTGCAACAAATACCAATAGAAAACTACATTATTCATCAAAACTTTTCCAGAAAGTCCCATCATAACGACATAGCATTGGTTAAATTGAGCAGAGAAGCAGAGTTCAATATATTTGTACGACCAATTTGTCTTCCACCTTCTTATTCGAGTGAGCAATTTGAAGATTTTTAAATTCGTTTTTATTGTCTTTCTTATATGAAAATATTTTTACAGAATTACCAAAAGGAATAAAATTTTATCGCGAAGGCGAAAGAGCGATTGCTATTGGTTGGGGCTACGATAAATCAGTAAAAAAGGGCGAAGAAGCTGGTAACCCAGTTGATCACTTAAAACGGCTAAATATGCCGATTCAAAATGACATCACTTGCAGGAATAGTTTGAATAACAGATACGAATTCACGGATGCCATGTTTTGTGCAGGAAGAGGAAAAGGTAATTTACATTTTTAACATAATTATTTGATAACTATTTGCTTATTTTCCGAGCAGCTTATTTTTAAATGATTAAAGATAAGGAACTGAAGTACTAGGCCTATATATGTCATCAAAATTATTTTCATTGACCTACCCATAAATCATCAAAGAAAATCAAATTGGTAAAGCCAGCCCCAACGTAACCAAAATATGACTTCGTTTACTGAATCCATTGAAAAAGTTTTTAACCACAATACGTTATTAAACTGAGTTTTTCCTATATTACAGGAAAATCTCAGAAAATTAATGATCCATTTTTTAAAGGGATGAATCTTCAAGATAAATTAAATATAAAAATTAATTCAAGTTCGACTTTAACCGATATCAGTAATAATATAATACCTGTATGCATATCGACTAAAATTATTAATTATTTAATAAAAATTACTCAAACAATCATTGAAGGAATATTAAAAATACAATATTCTTTCAATGATTGTCATATTGCATATGAATAAATATTACAAAATTCTGTTTGATTTGATCCTAATTAACCTTTTCGATAGGAGAGGAAGATACTTGTAAAGGTGACAGCGGAGGACCACTAATGCAACCAATGATAAATGATGTGGGACAGAAATACTGGACTCAAGTTGGAATCATCAGTTGGGGTGAAGGATGTGCACAAAAAGACTCATATGGATTCTATACTCATGTGGCCAAATTGAAGGAATGGATAGAATTAACAACCACGAAAAATCAATAATTTTTCTGTTTCAAAAATTGTAATGCTTTGTAATAGAATTTTTTGTATTTTTGCATTACATTGCCTGATTGCACTGATTAAATTTACTCAGCAGTAATCATATTGAAACGTTAGGATTCTTAACATATCGATATCAACATAGAAACAAATAACAGTACTGTACTTAAATAATGCAAAAGTAAATTCATTAATTTCCGTCTTAGTAATTAAATGAAATTAGCAGGGAGTTATGTATATTAATAATACAATATTTATATTAAAATTATAAACTAATCTATTAAGCAAGATGACAAGATGTCAAACTTGTAAGAAGATAAAGAATGTTGAGCCATTTTAATTATACTATTACATTATTATACTAATTTTACAGAATACAAAAAGAAAAGAGTATGAGTTACACTTATTCTTGATTAAATGAATCTTTGTCAAAATTTTTTTTAATACAGCAAATAGAATAAAATGTTAAAATAGTAATATAAAAAATATTTTAAGTTATTATAATTTAAAAAATATATTTGTTAATAAAATATTTCCGAAGAATATAAAATTTTGTCTATTGTGTTAACATATTAAATTTCAGATATTTACTTCCAAGCATATAAATATTACAATTGTGTTTGCTTGAATTATATATATATTTTTCTTTGGGAAAACTTTTTAAATAATTTACACGTCTTACATTTATTCATATGATTTATATGTTATATTAATGTTGAAAGAAAATTGAATAAACTGTGAACTAACTAGGTTAATCTGAATGCATGCCGGCCGGATGGCCGCGTGGTAAAGCTGCGGCTTACCACCCTGGAGGATCCGGGTCCATTTTTTTATATTGATTACTGTACATTTCGATTATAAGCCCATTTTTTCGATTTTGCTTTGTCCAAAAATGCCGATCATAAGAAAATTGCTTTCATCCATAAGGAAAAATGTAACTAGTAGTGCTGCTTTCTGAATAAGCGTTTGTGGCGCACTGCATTTATTCCAATAATTCTCTCTTTTTTCTTATTTTTGATACATTAGATTATGGAAGGAAAACTTCCACTAATTTTATTTTAAATATTCATAAAAATATAATATTACAGCAAACACATCCTAGGTGAAACTTTTAAAAATCAATAAAAAATGTTAGAGTTACCTTCTTATTGAATATATAAAATAAAAGTCAAGATTTTAGACGATCATGATTTTAAATCGTAATCCGGAAATTCTGCCATCTTGAAATATCTTAATATCCGCGACGTATCTAACTGAAGCACTGAATAAGTTCTCTACGCCTTTTCTGATAGACTTTTCCCTGTCAAATTTTTGCCGAAATTCCGTATTTTCACATAGCACCTTTTTTCTAATCTGTAACATTAATTCCGTTGTTTATAAGATGATAATATAATAATAACGTACAATTTTACTTGTTATTTTATGAAGCTCTCATCATTATTTTGTACAGATCGTACAAAATAATTAAAAAGCAGTTTGAATCAATCTATTTTTCTACTTCTGAAAGAATTTATTAGTAAAAAGAAATTTAATAATTTAATTTTTGCATATTTAATGCCCTCTTTCCAGTCAGAGAGATTACTAAGGGGGCGGGCCAGTTCCAACCACGGGCTGGGCCAGTTTTAACCACACTTGTGGAGGAGAACCCGGATGGTGAGGATTTTTTCGAGGATCACCGAGCCCGGTGATCCTCGAAAAAAATCCGAAAAAAAATCCGGGTCCTCCTGCGAAGCACGCCAAAGCGTTACCACTCGGCCATCGGCCGCCAATTTAATAATCTTTGACACATTATTGGGGAGAGGAAAGCTAAAGTTAGCCATGACAGAGAGAGTTTCATTGTATATCTGTAAGATTTAAGAATAAAAAATGAAAAATGGGATCGTGGGATTGCTTAATTAAATTTTGTTCTAGAATTTATATGTGGATGGGGAATATGTAGTTTGATTAGAAAGGAAGTACTCATGGACAGCTCCAGGTAATATCATAAAAATTCCAAATAAAAAAAAGATAGAACGAAAAATTTTGAATGAATATTTTCGCTTTAATTAGATATACTAAATTCAAGAAAATAATTTTCTATTCCGTGAAAAAATTCGAAAACATGTATAAATTAAAAGTAAAATTATATAAAAACATTAAAAATATGAGGCCGATGATGGTCTGGATGGCCGATAAATTGAAATTCAGACAGGATCTTATATCAGGAAGAGTTTGATTCGTGATGCTCCAAAAGAAGTTAAATTAATGTAGGTAAGTAGCGCGGGAGTCCAGGCCTATACTCAACATATAGAAGAAGAGAAAGTTATTATGATAAACTATAATCTTTATTAATTAAAAGATTTCACTTATCATGAATATTAACAATATTGAATGTAAATGGATTAAGTTAATTAGTTAAGCCGCTCTATCGCATGAGGGATATTCTGTATCTGGCGGCTACCACTTATAGAGGCACAGAACAGGATGACCAAATGGTCATGTCGGCCGTATGGCCGCGTGGTAAAGCTTTGGCTTACCACCCTGGAGGATCCGGGTTCAAATCCGGGTCCCACACATCTAGTTTTTCAGGAAGTGTCCGGGCCCGGCTCGTTGAACCCCATCCTTCAACCATCCGGTTGACCCCATCACGGGTGTTGGCCAGCCTGTGATGGGCTCTACAAGTGGCCGCCGCCAGATACAGTATATCCCATGAGGATATGGCGGCGTAATCTAATTAACCTAACCTAACCAAATGGTCATGATGGGTCAACGGGATGGTTGAAGGATGGGGATCAACGGGCCGGGCCTGAATCCCTCCTGAAAAAACTGAAGGCGTCGAAGCCGTCCTCCAGGAGCTTTACCTCGCAGCCATCCGGCCGATGAATGTAACTGGGAGAGAGATCTAATGTACAACCTGAATTTCAAATCTAATTCTATTTATTTATTTAATTCCGAAATAGGATACATGTACAACCCATTGATCTTGGAAGAACGAAAACAAACACCTGTATGAATCTTATTTTCTCTTTTGTATTCGGACATCTCCGTCCTCTTCTTGGTAGGAATTGATTGAGTATCACTCTATCAGGGAACTTTATAGGAAGGACTGAATTTCAGAATTTTGTTCTGATTTGTCGTTTCAGATCCTTCTCTCACTTGATAAGTTGAATAATTAAAAAGGAAGGATTTTTTGGCGTTGGTCTCTACCATACTGTGAACTTTATTTACCCATATTCATTGTCGTTCTGTGTTGCCCTGCTCTTTCTCCAGGGTGTTTGCAGGCTGCCAAAGATGTTTCGAATTACACGAGTCGATCTCTACCATACTTTGAACTTTATTTACCCATGTTCATTGTCGTTCTGTGTTACCCTGCTCTTTCTCCAGGGTGTTTGCAGGCTGCCAAAGATGTTTCGAATTACACGAGTCTTCGGAGAGTTTAAAGCGGGAACATGCCCGATCAGAAGTTGACTAGATCGGAGTTGGAACGTAATTAGAACATGGTTCATAATGCAATCTCCAGAATTTTAAGTTAGGTTAGGGAGAATACTAAGTGACGGGCGAAACAAGCCCTTCCACAGGCTGCCCACCCCCTGCGGAGGGGTCTGGGCGAAACAAGCCCTTCCACAGGCTGCCCACCCCTGCGGAGGGGTCTTTCTGGTAGAATACTATGTGGTGAGCGAAACAAGCCCTTCCACAGGCTGCCCACCCCTGCGGAGAGGTCAGCACTTCCACAGGCTGCCCACCCCTGCGGAGGGGTCAGCCGGATTGTGGAGGACATGGATTTAGATTTCACAGACTGCCCACCCCTGCGGAGGGGTCAGCCGGATTGTGGAGGACGAGGATCGACGGGCCGGGACCCCATGATAAATATTTTCAAGGGGTGGGACCCGTTTCCCACCCCTGCAGAGGGGTCAGCCGGATTGTGGAGGACGGGGATCGACGAGTCCGGACCCAATGATAAATATTTTCAAGGGGTGAACCCAGGACTTCCTACCTCTGCGGAGGGGTCAGCCGGATTGTGGAGGACGGGGATCGACGGGCACCCAGATCCCATGATAAATATTTTCAAGGGGTGGGACCCGAGATTCGAACATGGACCTCATGATAAATATTTTCAAGAGGTGGGACCCGGGACTCGAATGCACCCCATGATAAATATTTTCAAGGGGTGGGACCCGAGACTCGAACCCGCATCCTCCAGAGTGGAAAGCTGAAGCGTTTCCACGTGGTCAATCCGGTAATCCTCCAAAGTGGAAAGCCGAAGCGTTTCCACGCGGTATCCGGCCAAAGTATTATCCATTAGAAAAATACAACATTATGTCTTTGTAAACTGTGTTAGGTTAGGATATATGAGTTAAGCATCCGTATCATACTTGGGATATTCTATATCTGACAGTAGCCATTTTTAGGATCCACCATAGGCTGGTCAACACCTATGTTGGGATCAACATGAAGGATTGGTATTCAACAGGCCGAGCCCGGTTCTTCAGGAAAAACTAGCAGCCATTTTTAGGATCCACCATAGGCTGGGATCAACATGAAGGATTGGTATTCAACAGGCCGAGCCCGGTTCTTCAGGAAAAACTAGAAGTGTGTGATCCGGAATCGAATCCTCCAAATTATTTTTAATTACGAATATATATGCCTAATTTATTGAATTTCCCCAATATTTAAGTATACAAATTATTAATGTTAGTTACGAATTAATGCAATATTTTATATATATTTCTATAAGTAATAGTTAATAAAACACAAAGAAAGTGAAAGAAAATATATATGTATATGCGGTATATAAAAAGTTATAATGAGTTAAAAAAGCTATTCAGTGTGTGAGTAGTGATTGTTCGGCATCTAACGAGCCTTACACCACATTTCAATATATATTATGGGATTTACATATCTTTTGCGTGGTCAAGTGATAAAGCATTCGCTTATCACCTTGGAGGATTCGATTCCGGATCACACACTCCTAGTTTTTCACGAAGAACCGGGCTCGGCCTGTTGAATACCAATCCTTCAACCTTCATGTTGATCCTAACATCGGTGTTGGCCAGCCTGTGGTGGATCCTAAAAATGGCCGCTGTCAGATATAGAATATCCCAAGTATAATACGGATGCTTAACTCATATATCCTAACCTAACTTAAAATTCTGGAGATTGCAATAAAAAATAAATTTCGGTTCCTCGGATGAAAAGGAAACACTTTCACGCTGTAATCTGATCAACAATTATTTTTAATTATTTTAGTATACTATAACTAAAGCGGTATTTATAATTTTCATCAACTTCAAGGAGCAACAGGATATATGTCATCATGCAATATCCTGCAGCTCCTTGCATTTTGAAAAATTTCCTTTTCGTAAATTTTAACATTTTCCTTTTTTTTCGTTTGGAGATATTTTTAATGTTTTCATATAATTTTATTTTTAATTTATAGATGTTTTAGAATTTTTTCCATGAAATTGAAAATTATTCTCTTGAATTTTGTATCTCCACTTAAAGCGAAAATATTCATTCAAAATTTTTTGTTTTATCCGTTTTAAGATAAGTTTTAGGGTCATTAAAATATTCACAACAAGCCCCTCAAATATGTGCATGACAGGCCGAAAGGTAACGAATGGAGATCGATAGAATAAACCTGGATCCCTTCTAAAAATGGCTGACAATTGGATAACAGAGGAATGATCATTGGAATTTGATTTTAGATTCTGCAGGTGAAAATTTTCAAGCGAAAGTATAAAAGAATGTAAGAGTAGGCTATACATACGATAGTTATTTTTGAGCTTCTGATCTTTGAAATTTGCTATTTTTATCATCAAAAATATTAAAAACAAATGTGAAATTAAATATTTTCCATTGATAACTAATTGGATTAGTATTTAATTTCATAAACAGATGGCGCAACGTTACATCTAAATATTGTTATTAATATTTTATTGAATCTTGTACAGATTATAATTGAATTAATCATAAAATATAGAAACCAAAACTAATATGACTGCTTACTTTTAGCGTAAACTTTAAGCACTGATAAATTTTCATTTGGTCATTTCTTGCGGCTTGCTATCGAAAATGGATACCTATCAAAAATCGAATATATCGATAGTCTTTCATTAGTTTACTGCTGCATTCCAGTTTTGAAAGTGATCATTTCTTGCGGCTCTCTATCGAAAATGGATACCTATCAAAAAATCGAATATATCGATAGTCTTTCATTAGTTTACTGCTGCATTCCAGTTTTGAAAGATATATAAGGAGGGCCATTTACAGTTCAATGTAAATTTTTTATACCCATTGTAAATAAATAAATCATAGTAAATAAATCACAGTAAATAAATCATAGTAATCAATAGATTAGGTGGGAACATTAAAAAAAATCTATAGTTGTGCACTCGGATTCTTGAGATAAAAGACAAATGCCTTATCATGCATCTAACAGAAGCCAAAATTGTCAGAAGGAGGGCCATTTACAGTTCAATGTAAGTTTTTTTTTATACCCATTGTAAATAAATAGATCATAGTAAATAAATCACAGTAAATAAATCATAGTAATCAATAGATCAGGTTAGGAACATTAAAAAAAATCTAGAGTTGTGCACCCGGATTCTTGAGATAAAAGACAAATGCCTTATCATGCATCTAACAGAAGCCAAAATTGTCATAGATGCTACAACAGTGGTTCTCAACCGCTGTGCCGCGGCACACTAGTGTGCCGCGAAAAATAAAGAATGAATTGTATGTAATTGCATAAATCATATATATTAACAGTGAAACGTGGTTTCCTGAATATCCCTTTTGCAGTCGAACCACTCCCTCTCGAGGGCACCCACCTTGACGTGGTGAGAGGGCTTACCGGCTGTCACTATAAAATAAATCGATTTATTCTAATTAATCTTTACATCGGGAATCTTAATTTTAAAATCTGTAATAAAATTTATAAAATTGCGATAAAATTAAAGCAAAATAATTGAAGAAAGGATATAAATGTATTTTAGTAAGAATAAAAAATTTATAAAATTCTGAGATAATTTATAATATAACATAGTTTTAATTAAGGAGTTTAAATTATTAAGAATAAAATATAATTAAAAATAAATTATAGAAATGCGTAAAAAATTAGTAGTAAATTACTTAATTTACGATTTCATTCATGCTTATCGAGAACGTATGAATGAAATGAATGAAAATTAAAATTGAAATAATTCAATGAAAAGTACTCGATATCATAATTCATTCAGTTTCTACTTTCAATTTCATTTTTATTGAAATTGAAGTATAATAATAAGTGTATAATTTCATTCATTACTATTTCACTTTCATTCAGTACTTCAATTTAATAAATTTGAAATTGAAATATAATAATAAGCATATACAGTAATTTCATTCATTTCTACGTTCCTTCAGTACTTCAATCCAATAAAATTGAAAGTGAACTATAATTAATAAACATATAATTTCATTCATTTCTATATCACTTTCATTCACTTTTTGCTTCGATTTCAATAAATTTGAAATTGAAGGATAATAGTAAGCATATAATTTCATTCATTTCCATTTCTCTTTCATTCAGTACTTCAATCCAATAAATTGAAAGTGAAGTATAATTAATAAGCGTATAATTTCATTCATTTCTATATCACTTTCATTCACTTTTTGCTTCGATTTCAATAAATTTGAAATTGAAGAATAATAGTAAGCATATAATTTCATTCATTTCCATTTCTCTTTCATTCAGTACTTCAATCCAATAAATTGAAAGTGAAGTATAATTAGTAAGCGTATAATTTCATTCATTTCTATATCACTTTCATTCACTTTTTGCTTCGATTTCAATAAATTTGAAATTGAAGAATAATAGTAAGCATATAATTTCATTCATTTCCATTTCTCTTTCATTCAGTACTTCAATCCAATAAATTGAAAGTGAAGTATAATTAGTAAGCGTATAATTTCATTCATTTCTATATCACTTTTATTCACTTTTTGCTTCGATTTCAATAAATTTGAAATTGAAGGATAATAGTAAGCATATAATTTCATTCATTTCCATTTCTCTTTCATTCAGTACTTCAATCCAATAAATTGAAAGTGAAGTATAATTAGTAAGCGTATAATTTCATTCATTTCTATATCACTTTTATTCACTTTTTTTTTGCTTCGATTTCAATAAAATTGAAATTGAAAGTAAAAACTGAATGAAAGCGAAATAGAAATGAATGAAATTGAAAGTATTGTTGAAATTGAAATTCTCAGTAAAAACCGATAAAATATGTATCATAAAATAGCATTATTGAAATTGACGAGACGGAAAAAGGAAAAGAAAAAGATCAGAACTTAAAATGCGCCATAAAAATCTTAAAGTTTGAAGGAAAAAAGGCATAAATTTAAAATTAGGAAAAGCACTAAACGCCGTAAAAATTGAAAAGACAATATGATAATTTGGCATTTAAAATTATGAAAAGCGCTTAGGAACAATTGGGAAATTTTAAACGAGGGAATAAATACAGCTCGACCTTGACCCAACTTTACTTAATTAAGCCGTTTATTAGTCGCCTAGCAGTATTAACGTTATCATTTTCTATTTTAGGATGCTAACCGGTTATACATCGTTAATCCAAAATTGAAACTCAAATACAACTGGGCGTGAAGATTACACCTTAGCAGATAGAGAATTAAACTGAGTGAGAGAGAGAGAAAAGATAAATCGATATAACGAAGAGGAGCGACATTTTACTTGTGAGTGAGACAACAATCCAAGTTAATTGGGTAAATGTTGTAAAACGCTAATTACAAATGTTTTAATCGTAAGCAATGGTTTTATTGTCTGACTTTACGAGACGACATAGGGTTATATCTTGTTCTGCTGCATTCGCTCTAGAGAGAGGAGTATTAATGTCATGTTTATCTTTAATAGAAGAGTTGAGAGGATATTTCGCACTTGCCATTTATGTTTTAGTAATAAATTCTTTCAAGAATTTTTAAATTATAAATTTATTCGCTATTTATGTCTTCTTCTTTCCGTTTAAAAGTTATATCTGGAATTTTTCTCGGGGAATTAAGACGGAAAAGTGGTCTTAAAAATATCTTAGTTTTTTGTATGGATGCTGAGAGACAAAAGACGAGTTTGGATGCTGAAACTGTTTTTTGTTTTTTGGATAACTGAAGCTGAAAATCTCAAGATATGTTCGCAAGAAATTTAAAAATTAATCTTTAATTTATAGTTTGAGTAGATAAAATATTTGTGTGAAGTTCAGAAAGTTGCGAGTTCAACAAGCTCGTAGTAGTTCAATCTATGTCTATAGATATGTAGGATTAAACTGTAGCTATAAGCTAACGTGAATAATAATACTGAATACTGATGTTCTAGCATAAAAATCATAGATAAACATTGATTAATAGTGATATTTAATGGGGATTCTAGATAAAAAGAGATAGCTGGAAACAGATTAAAGACGTGATTAATATCAAGCAATTAAAATTTTGAATAATAAAAGTGGAATTTTAAAGTTAAATTGGAGGCAAACTCTCCAATTAAAAAGGTATAACGTCATCAAAATGTCAAAATTAAAATGAAAGAAGAATGAAACTAATTGCAGCTACTACGAGTTATAAGCAGTAAGAGGTGCATCAGTAAGAAGAACACTGATGTGAAAAGAGTCAGAAATGGTGCCATTCGGTAATGCATGTGTGCCATGTGCCTAATGTCTTTGCTGATGTCGACGCTTAGGTGAATTCCATCCATTATCATCCCCCCACATTTTGCTCGCAACTCTATCCATCTTGATTCAGGGATCCCGATAATCTCTTACCAAATAATCAAATCAAATAATAAACAGATTAATCTTTTTAGAATTAAATATAAAATGTTTCGATATCTCTCTCTCACCTTTTGGAAGATTTTAAGGATTTTTGTTGAATTTTTTGTCACGTTTGACTTTACGCCTGACGAAGTCTGCTGACGAAAAAGTTTATCTTTCTTTTCTTTGGAATTGTTCGTCTTTTCTTTCGCCATTTGAAATTCTGCGGACCTTCTTCAGTTGTATATTGGATGGATGATTTTTGTTAAGGGAATCACATATGATGATAAATGGTAGCTTTTCCACTTTGACGATGACACCTTTTCTATATACTTTTGAATTTTTAATGTCTTTCAATTAATTCGGATTTTTAAAATTTATCATTTTTAATCCGGGATTTTTTTATGGAATCCTCCTGATAAATTTTTTATTAAATTAAAAATGGCGTGGCTTTATTCGTGTGTGTGACTTGCACCAGAATAAAAATCGAAAGAAATGAATAGTCTACGGCATTAAAATAACCTTAACTATAGGTCAGAAGCGAACCATTCATCAGGAGTTCTTTTTTTTTGAAAATCGCGTGATGCAACCTTAATAATAATCACACGAACTGATGTCTAAGGAAAATGTCTGCCCTTATAACTACCCTTGTGTCCGTTATAAATAAATCATCGTCTATAATCACACGATCCGAATAAACAGGTTTATAAATCGGAGAACAAATAAAAGAAGTCATTTGATCTTTCGATGATTTTCCTTCTACGTCAGGCAGCATCAGTCACGCGATATTTTTCAACAAAACAGAAAATTTTATTATTTTTTAAATAAAATAAAGCACTGTTTCATAGCTCTCTCATACGTGAAGACAATCATCCCTTTATTAAAACTGGTATGGTTGTAGAAGAAGTGTCAAAACGGAGGGAAGAGTTGGTAGTCAAACAAGATTATGCAAAAAGCAAGTACTCTTTCTACACATAACGATATATGCAGTATATCTATATTTATCCAGACTTTTAAGTGGACAGTAATGGCGTATCTAAAAGCGGTCCACATTACATAACCGCACATATTTATGAAGTGTGACTGCCTTCATAACTTATCCATTTACATGGCACACCTAGGATTAAACACTCTGCTACTTATCGTGGAGTGAGTCAGTCTGTGCTATCATCAGGTCCACTCAGGTCAGGGGGATTATGTCTTTATCTGGCTTTACAGACGCTGCCTGTTCTATCACTGGGTCATCTGCAGCTTCTATCATAACTGTAGATGGCTGGAAAGCTTGTTTTTCCTTCCTTAAAAAGGCAAAATTATCCTGTTTTCTTCCTCTTACCGAGATAAAGCTATGACTAAATCACAAAAGATGATTATTTGTTGTCATTAAATCACGTGATAATACTTAAGCTTTGCCAATCAGCTCCAACTGATGTGTTGCAGTAAAGCTACCCTCATCCTGCATCAGATAGTTCCCATGCAGATAGTCAGTCACATGTTGCTTTTAGACATCCGTACGCTGTCGTAAATCACTGGCTGGATTAAATGATACTAGCTCTGTAATCACGTGATCGGTTGCAGAAAAAACCGTACCTAAAATAATCACATAGAAGGCCCGCAATAGCAGTTATCCCAAAACGCAATTCTCCAAGTCTGGTGATAAATTATACATGCTGAACGTTATCTATCTGATCATGTTCATCATATAATAGCACGGTGCTCACGTGACTGACATGTTAACAATATTGTATACTCTCACATGATCCGTTAAAGATTAACCCATTTATCATATAACAATAGGCATATGATAATTTGTGACTATAGTGGCATTTTTGGTTCTAAACTTTGAGTTCAGTATTGTTATTGTAATAGTATATTTTTTCGTATACCGAATATAACAATTTAATTTTTGCGAGCAATTTTCAACTTGGTCATCCTAGAAGTATAATTTGTTACCTTGTTGTTGTAATAGCATTTTTATTTTTAAAAATATATATATTTTATAAATACAAATTGTTAGTTTCTCTAGGGACAATCGCAAAATAACATCATTTATTACTGCTATAGTATTATTACACGAACAATGACAATGGAAAAATATAAAAAAGAAAACAAAATGGAAAAATAACAACAATCGTGCAGGCGGCCATTTGTTGCTTAGTAGCACGATTAATCTTGTCCCGATAATATTGAATAAATTGGATTTGGATCAATAATAACTGCAGTCAGAATGGGAGATCTGGATTGGGATTTGGCCACGTGACGGCGCTTAGTCACGTGATAAGCAGTTTTTACGCGGGTGGTCTCTGCAGCCGGGATAAAAATGTAGCAAGTGCAGCGTATCCCAAGTGACCAAGGACAGAGAAGAAGAAGAGACAAGAGCAGCGTTGTGGCGGAGTAAACCGCAGCACAGTAAAGACATCAGGAGCAGAAGCTGGTGGCCGGTCCAATTCAAGTTGACAGATGGCAAACAGAGACATGTAGGACACCACAGGAGACGGCTACAAGTCCTGCGTGCTACATCTCCCGTGGAGTTAGACCGCTGGACTGGTTTTAAAAACTTCTTTTTAACCGGCTTGGAAAAATATTTCCATGCAAACCTTAATCAATCAGTGCCCGGTGCATGCGTGGCACGTGCTGGTGTTCCCAGTGCACGGTCTCCACCCCCCGTTGCTGGCGTTGACACTGCCGACGAAGAGCGCATCACCCCACTCTGGCTGGACGTTCATTGTGTCGTCCGCACTTCATCAAACTCTACCTGTCACATGCATTTTGTTCTCCCTATAAAGATCACCAGACGCCTTCTTCCGTCTTCTTTTTCTTATCTTCTAAATAACTTTTAAAATTCTATCCAAACTTCCACAAATTACACGCTTTGTTGCTGCTGTAGCATCGCATAACGCTCCGCCCAAATTGTTTATACAAAAATTACGTAAAATAAGACGTTCAAACTACCTTAAATTTTCGATATCACTCATCGTCTAATCAACTTTTTTTTTTAATATCTTCCCATCACTTCCATTTGATTATCTACAAAAACTATCCAAATTTCTATATTACTATTGTAGCATCGGATTAATAAATTTTATAAAATACTATCCTATCAATTGATAAACTATATCAGCAGATTTCTGCATTATCGGATCTATTACCAAAATTCTACAAGTTATGCGCTTTGTTACTACAGTAATATGGCTCAGCGCTCTGCCCAAGTTATTTATACAAAAATTGCTTAAAATAATCTTACTATTCTGCCCAAACTATCTTAAAACTTATAAAATTACTCTCCTTATCCTGTAGTTGATCCGTTTCTCCAAATCACGTTCATTAGTCTGTCCACAAATCCGGCCTTCTCTGTTATCCGAATCGTCCTCCTCCCGATAGCATGCACGCTATAAAAGATTTAAAAATTAATATGTGGAAGGGGGATTTGATCATAATTATCAGAACGTTACAATTGCAAAGATTAAAATTGCATTTTTTTTTATTCTTCCTTAATATCAATTCATCTGGAAACATCGAAATTCGTACATGGAAAAAAAATAAAAAAAGAGAGAAAGAACGCAGATTAAATTTCCCAATTTTTGTCTGGCATGAAACAGCACATTTACTGCTCGAATGCCTGGACTGGGCACTAAATCCCCTGTATATGAGGTGATGGCATAGTTACAGGGGAGAAGCGCCCAAGCCCGAGGTTATTAAAAACCTTGCTGAGTCAACAGTTGGCGGTAGCGAGCAGGTGGATAGGTTGAAAGCTGGAGGACACGACGACGTGACTGAAGTGATTGGGTTCTCGTGGACAAGTACCCATCCAGGATCCAAGTCTCTTCCTACTTGTGTCTACGTCCTGGAGTAACAAACTGCGTTGTCAGTCACGTTTTGTCCGATAAACAACTACTCTAGCGAGCGGGTCTACATCGCTGCGGGTCTTCTTCCTATATTCAATCCACAAGTGGTTGCAACCCGAATAAAATTTGCTTCCTTTATTTTCCTGCAACATATCTCTCTTTCTTTTTTTTTTTCTTCTTTTCTATTTTTCTTTACTTTGCTCTTCTGATTTTTCCTCTTTCTGCTTCTTCTCTGTAAGGATTTCATCTTAAAAATTTTTCATTTGCTTGCTTAAATAAATATTTCGATAAAATTAAAAACTAATATCTTATTGCTGACTCTTGCAGTAGATTAGCTGCACTCTCATTTTTTCATACATATCGGTGTTTTATAATGAAAATCTTTGGTTAAAAATCCAAAATAATATGAAAACTTCAAATCGGAAATGCCTTTGACTAATTTACAGAAGAAATTTAAAGAACAAAAGAGGAGCTTTTGATGTTTCCCCAAGAGTTGTTCTGATTGAAATTAAGCAATGAATGACTAATTTCTTGCATTCTCAGCATTCAGAAATCTGCGTTTCTAGTGAACACTTCAACATCCACTCGAAACACTTCCTTGTAAATCTACTATCGAATGAAGCAGACTCTGTCAGCAAGAATCTTTGACTACAAACGACACCAACCACTTTTATGCTGACATGTAGAGAAGCTTTAATCCCATGCTCATCCAACATGCAACAGTCTTTCTAACATGTGACATGCCTGTTGCAGACATGCGCCATTTCATCTTCTTAAGCACATGTGGGTGGCCTGTTAGGATTTGATGCGAGGTAGTTGTAATTAGGATTACCTAACGATCGAATTCTCCCTGCTGGGAACACGTGATCCACTGCTATGCAACCTTAGCTAATTGAAGCGAGTCTAAACTGTCCAAAGAATATATCAAAATGCTTCTCCATTGTTCTGTTGTAGCTTTTCAAACTGACAACAAACTTTTTTCATCCTCAGTTTTAAATCAATGCTTCGAGTTACTGTACTCTCTCCATTCATGAATACTTGTCCAATCTCTTAAGGCAAGAATAATCTTTCTAAACTTATCAAATTAACATAAAGAAACTAAGTGCCTTAAGTAGAATAGTTTGATTTTAATATTCAAGAATAATGGTAAAATTTTATCAAAGATTATCGCAAAAAGTTTCTGAGAAGGTTGTAAAATCCGTCAACTTCAACCTTGATTTGTAGACGAATTTTGTAGACCTCTAAAAGTCTACTACCTTAATTTTATTGTGTAGATTGTAGATCATCAGAATTTTGATTTTTATAAACTTCTGCATATTTTATATTACGAGAGAGAGTAACTAAGACAGTTCAACTCGATATAAACACAAATTTCTTCCAGTTATTATAGCATCGAAAAGTCGTTGCAATGATTCTTAAAAATCGCGAAAGAAGTAAAATAACGATATGATTAAAACTGAAATATCAGACAATAGTTGGAGGAATCGTTGAAGAATACAAGAAGAAGAGAATTATTCAGAAAACAATTCAAGAATGGGTAGAAAGAGAATTTACTACAGGAAATAGAATTAATGACGATAAAACTACAGACACAAACGATGAGAGGAAATGCATACAGTAATAATAGTAATTCAATAAGGGTAGTATTACAAGGAAGCAATACCTCATCCTACTACTATCTTACTAACAGTGATGATGTTTTTTAATGAAGTTTCCATAAATCATTTAATGGTAAATATTGCCAGTGTGTATCTCGTCTTGGATTTTTTGTGCTTGTTGATCGTAGTAATTCACCCAAGCGTGACTTTCAACCACGTTTTGTTTTTGCTTTTTCTTTACTAATTGCCATGTTTTACGATTGAAACCCAACTTTACATTTATCGTTTTCTTCTTATCAATAACTTTCCGTATTTTTTTTTCTCTTCTTCTATATATATCTAATCTTTTTTAATTTAAAAAAACTTGAAAAAAATGTAAGCAGACAGCGTAAAGATTTTTCTGGTGCGAATTTCGTAAAGAGATAATGAGAATTGTATTGTCAAATTGAAGAAATATCTAAAAAGAATTATTTTAAAATGGTTCTGTAGAAGATTTTCTTATCAAGATGATCCAAGCAATCAGAAAAGTGTGACGGACAAATGTTCTTTTAAGTTTTTTTTCGTCCTCCTCACGCGTTATATTTTTTCCTAACGTGCAATCAATTTGCTTCGTAAGTTTTAATTGTCAAAATAGAAAGGTGCACGAAATAATGCCTGAAGTTTAAATTGAATTTTTTAAAATTGCACCCTTCTCTTAATTACTTGTATAAGCTTGAAGATTTTCAAAGAATTTATCAGTTTTTCTGAATTCTACTTACACATTAAAAATGTTAAAGCGGATGAATGAACGACTGTAAGTTTCTAACTTCGCATCTACATTACTAACAATAACTAATTTTTTTTTCTATAAGTAAATTTAATTGTTCTAACTCTTTGCTAGAACAATAAGTTAACAAAGATAATGCTGTAATAAATTTAATAACCGACAATGATTAAGTAAAGTTTACTATTTAGTGAAAGCATCAGCAAGTTGAGTAATTTTAAATAACTGTCATGTACATCAATTTACAATATTTAATTTTTTTTAATTTAAAAAAATTCAAAAAAAGTAAGTAGACAAAATAAAGATTTTTATGGTGTGAATTTCGTAGATTTAAAAGGTTTCTTTATATCCTGAATATAATGGATTCAAGATATTATATAGAAAAATGAATATGGTGAAAAAGAAAGGGTATAGTGAAAGGGTTATAGTGAAGAGATATAAGAAGGTTATATTGAAAGAGTGCAGGCGATCTCATTACATCTTGAATATAGTGTATTCTGGATGCAATATAAAAAGACGATTATAGTGGAGTAGTAAGTTAGTTCATTATATCCCGAATATAGTAGATTAGGATGTAATATAGTATATAAATCCACTATATTCAGGATATAATGAACCTACTATTCCACTATATTCTCCTATAATCATTTTTCCTATATTAAATATAGGAAAATGATTATAGCGGAATATAATGGAACAGAAAGTTTCATTACCTTCTGAATATAATGGATTCTTGACGTAATATAGAAAAAAGAATATAGTGAACAGGAGGTTTAATTACCTCGTGAATATAGTGGATTCTGGACATAATATAGAAAAATGAATATAGTGAAACATGAGGATTCATTACATCCTAAATATAGTGGATTCTGGACATAATATAGAAAGTGAATATAGTGAACAGGAGGTTTCATTGCCTCCTGAATATAGTGGATTCTGGGTATAATATAGAAAAATGAATATAGCGAAACATGAGGATTCATTACATCCTAAATATAGTGGATTCTGGATAATGCATAGAAAAATGATTATAATGGAATATAATGGAATAGGAGGTTTCATTCTATCCTATACATGATATAAAGAAACTTAAACAGAATTAATAGCTAATATAATAAAAATACCTTAATAAATATGAATAAATACATAAAGATAGAATATGAAATATAAAAATAGTATATATAATATGAAAAGATAAGATATAGAATATAAAAGTCATATATAGAATAGAGTAAGATAGGATTTAGAATAGTGAGAGATCGATTATAGAATATAGAAAGGTTGAATATAGAATATAAAAGATAGAATACAGAACACAAAAATATGGAATATAGAAAGGTAGAATATAAAAAATGGAATATAAAATGTAAAAGATGGGTCATAAAATTATAAATAACTAGACAATTATGAATATTTTTTACTATTTTTATATTTCTACACATTTTATTGGCGTTAATTATTCTAATTTAAATTTTCAAATAAAGTTTTATAGGCTGTACTACATTTATGGATTTTTTTAAAAATCATTTCTAGGTTATTTTGTAGTTTTATAAATAAACATCAAGAATAAATAAATAAATGATTCGAAATATAATTGAATTTAAGAATTAACTATAAAAAATAAATAGTAAAAATGACGATAAAGAAAATTCAAAATAAAACTGGAGTATATTAAGAACGAAGAAAATTGCGATTATTATTATTATTATTTTCTATTTAACTGTATTTTTTTTGTAGGAAAAAGAATAAAAATCGAATTTTATTTTAAAACTAACAAAACTTCTGTTTTGTTAAAAAATGAATCAAACGTTGACTTTCTCAACAACTTCAAAACAATTCGTAAATTACAACCAAGAAAACCGAACAGGGATCCGAGCCAAAAACTTAAAGAAACTTGAGATGTAAAAAGAGACAGAAGACAATTGGAGCGTTAGAAAGTAATATGTGCAGTTATTGTGTAACTCAGTGTAGTGCAAGGTGTCTTATTGTTGCTGCAAAATCAGCAACAATGAAGTATACCAGCGGTTATACATTGAAAGACACAATGGACGATAGTAAAGTAGAAACGTCATCATTGTCACAAATTATTGTCCTAAATGAGATGAAAAAGAAGCTAAGAAGATGCAGAACAAAAGATGAGAGACTAAACGACCAACTAAGTTGAGTATCTGAAAGAAGTCATTACAACAAGGTAACTGTATAAGTGCAACAGGGATGATAATCCTGCGTTGAAAATTCGAAAAGGGGTAACCCATTACATTCGTTCTTTGATGCATAAATTACTCCTCTAGTACAGTGACTCTTCTTTTTTAATTGAACATCTCACAAATAAGTTCTCTAATATTTAGTTTAAAATTACATTCCTTTCACAGACGAAAAGAGGATTTTGTGATTTTTTTTTTGATTAAGCTGAATTTATATCGTTAACGTTTCCATAAAAATTTATTTATTCTCATTAACGTTAGCGTGTCAACGAGATCTATACATTCTTTCTCTGGCGAACATTAAAACTCTGGCATAAAACAGTAGAAGTACGAATAATTCATACTTTTAGCACTTTTTTATGTGCGGTATGCTTACAAGAACACGATGCTTGCTGGCATAATTCTTAATCACGCAAATGACTACAGCATAAAGATTTTTCTAATGCGAATTTCATAAATTCAAGAAGTTTTATTACATCCTGAATATAGCGGATCCCAGGCGTAATATACAAAAATGAATATAGTGGAACAAGAGGTTTCATTACATCCTGAATATAATGCATTCCGAGCGTAATATACAAAAATGAATATAAGGAACAGGCGGTTTCGTTCATCCTGAATATTGTGAATCCCGGGCGTAATATACAAAGTGAATATAAGGAACAGGAAGTTTCGTTCATCCTGAATATTATGAATCCCGGGCGTAATATACAAAAATGAATATAGTGAAACAGGAGCTTTCGTTACATCCTGAATATAATGGATTCCGAGCGGTAATATACAAAAATGAATATAGTAAAACAGGAGGTTTCGTTCATCCTGAATATTGTGAATCTCGGGCGTAATATACAAAAATGAATATAGTGGAACAAGATGTTTCGTTCATCTTGATTATAGTGGATTCCAAACATAATATACAAATCAGGAAGAAAATTAGACGAAGAAAATTAGTGATGATCCTGATTTTGCTACATTGGAAGATCTAGAAACTCCAGTTTAATTGTAACTTTATAACTCGATACAACAGATTCCATTTTTTTAAAAATATCAAACTGCATTACAGGATTTCAGTTAAAAGTAGAAACTTCAAATAATAGGGGGAAAAAACTGGAGTTAGTTAAAGAGGTTGGAGTTATCGAGGATTTACTGTATATATACTATATGTCCGCATTATTGATGTTTTGTACTTTTATGCTATCATTGCAAAAAAAGAAAAAAACTTTATATCAGCTTAGAACCAACATTGTGTGTTTTTATACAGCAGATAACGAAATTTTATTACTAGTTTTAGCTTTCAATTATATGTTTTTCCTTGTAAGAAATTCACTTTTTTTATGGAAATATAACTATTATATTGTTTTAAAGTTTTATATTTCGTTCCCAAGTATAAAACTTTTTTCTCTTAAAGAAATGTATATATAAAGAAAAATTCTTTAATTCCTTTATGGGAAGCTAAAAAATAAAAATTTGAATATTTTATTTTATGAACTTTTTTATTCAGTTTTAAAATTATATCTATGTTAATCCTAGCAAAAAAATAAATAATTTTTTTGTGATTTATTTTTTAATATCCTAACCCAATTAGACGAAACATAAATCGTAGAATCATCGAACTATGTGTAAAAAATTAAATTTTTGGAGATATTCCTCATTTTATTTTTTATTTGATTCTCAAATTTTATATAAAAAATGAAAGAGTTTACATGTTTCTTTTTTCTTTCGAGAAAAATATAGCATCACTTGACTCCATCCTTAACATACCTGAACCCCTTCGATCACGTGTAATACTGGAGTGATTCTTCACTTTTTTCTGCTTATATTCAACTCGAGGGGTAGTGGATTGTTCGTTAATGATGTCAACCCCTCTTTCACTACTTTCGGTATATATACATACACACATACAAGAATGGAAAACACTGAAGAGAAATGATAGACTGGCGCCAGATTTTCTAAGAACTGGGTTCGACTACGTTTTTCTTTTTCTTTTTGCATTCTTACTCTATACTATCGGCATGTTTCTCTCTCTCTCTTATGTCCTCACGTGAAAAATAACCGCAACGAAATGTCACTTTTTACTACAATTAAAATAAATAGCTTTCTGACTGCTCTACTGTACATGAATGTTGCTGAGACGTCACTTTAATGAAGGGTTTCTTACGTGAACTAAAATGGAAAGAAAAATGGTATTATACAATTGTGAAGAAACTTGAAAATACTTCGTGGAGGTGAAAACCTTTTTCGTGAATGAATTGCGTCACGATAAAAAAATATAACTAGAGTAATTTTTTTTCGCCAGTGAATTTTTTTAAGTTTATATCGTTGAAATTTATCTATTTATTGCTACTGTAAGAATAAATAGATAGATTTCAACGGTTTATGCTGCTATAAAAATAAATAGAACAATTTTAAACGATTTAAATATTATAATGCTACTGTAGGAATAAATATAGCATTTTCATCCATCTAAATATTACAATGATGCTGTAGAATGCAGTTGAAACATTATGTTGCTAAATACAATTTTAATGAAAGCATTAGTACAAAATTTAGTGCGTTATGCACCATTTTACTTGCATAATTATTATATTAATTGTTGCAATAAATGCTAACAATGTAGTAAAAATATATGGGTTTATTTTTAACTTTTGTAGGAATAAGTGGAAACAAATTAATGCCAAAGCTACAAGTTGCACCAAGTGGCGATTGTACTATTTTATTACTAATTGACTAATTAATAATGTTGCAATGGATTGCAAATTAAGTTCCTTAAGGGAAAACTCCATTTAAAATTAGTAAACAAACTCGTTGTGAGAACATACTCGTATTATAATGAGAATTTATAGTTATGCGAGTTGTTTGTTCCTTCATAAATAGAATTCTTATCATTTGTATGATCTTCATGATTTTTATCACTATTCGATCGCTTTTCGAACTGCAAACATGCAAATTTTTAGTTAACTTCTTAAAAAAAACTATTAAAAAATAATATTTTAAGAGTATCTGCAGTGCGTATCCAATATTTTGCAAAAAGGATGCTAAGTAAGTTAAGAACAAATAGCAAAAGCAAAATCTGTGTATTTTTTTGTCGAAGATATAAGTAACCACTTCGCTGCACTTGTTTATAAAAATGCACTTGTTTAAAAAAGTAATAAAATTAAAAAAAAAAAGATTTGTATAGAGATGCTGCAGCATCCTCATCCATGAATATGTCGCCAATTGTCTAAATGGTTATCTACAGTTCTATAACTTCGAGTGCTTCCTGATGATTTGCATAATTAAATGAGCGAAAAATTAAGTCTTTACAGTAAAATATAAACAATTATCATGCATTATCTCAGAGCGGTAGATCGCTAGAGAGATCTACACGATTTTTGCTCTTCTATACAGTTTTTAAGGGTTTTTTCCATACTAAAAAGTAGAATTTATGTTAACTTCATCAAAGATCATCTTTGTTATATTATAATCTTATACCTTAATGATTTTTATCTTTTCATCTTCTTTATACTGTTTTATCTTATTTATTAATACAAAACAAAGCGTGAAGAGTACTATTTATTTAATATTCAATAAAAATATTAACGAGAACTGAATTAAATGAAGTTTAAAGAGAGAAGCGCACACAGGTTAAAAACAGCGTAAAAAATTCCGAACGAAACGAAACGTAACGCGAAAAACTGAATTTTAAAGATTATATTTTCTCTTGTAGCAAATAGTATGGATGAATTGCAAGCTAGAATGCCATTAAGGCCAAGAACAAAATGGACTGACAAATCGATGTTACGATTATCAACTAATATTTCCCGTCTCGCCGACATCAGACAACATAGAAATTCGATACGACCTTTGAACCGAAGTTTTAGTGATAAAAAGGGGAATAAAATAATCGAATAAAGGATTAAATTAATGGACCAATCTTCTAAAGAATGGAAGGAGAAAAACGTTAAACGGATAAGATTCGATTATTGCGAACTTTCATTATTTAAACATAATAGCTTTTAACTGGAAAAGGGACAGAATTATATTCTGTCTAAAAAATCTCTCTCTTGAAAATTTGTACAAGACCTTATATTCTTTTTTTTGTTCTATATATAAAAAAATCATTGTCATTAAGACAGGGACGATAGATAAAATAAACTAGCGGAAAAGAATTTGATAAGTATCAAGTGTAAAGAGCTCTGAAAGACAGGAGGCCACACACCAAATGGTCCATAACTTCCAGACCACTAAGTCGATTTTGATCAAATTTATAGACTGGACACGGGACAGTATATTGAACTGTGTATTTATTATACCATATACAGTATGTATCTATGACATCGGATCACGTGTCATTAATTTAACCGATTATTATGACATCTATAAAAATGGCGACCCGTTGTGACCCGGTAGTCTTCCTTTTTCTACTATCATCATCACCTTATGCGGTTCAAATTTACTACATGGTCGCGTTATCCGGGGAAGAAACGTCTCGAATCGCATCGTTAAAACAATTTGGAACGGATGCGGCTTAATCCGGGATTTAAGATAATCCGGAATTAATCCGAACGAGATTAAGGATTAATCTGATGTTAGTTACCGATTATTATTATCTTGGAGTAATTAATTAACGATATAAAGCGGTTTTATATCCTTAGATTACTAATAAAATCGTGGCATTAATATAAAAATTAATTTCTGTACTTAAAACGTGAGATAATCTATAGATTATGAGATTATCTTTAAAACAACAGTTATAAAAATAATTAAAATAAAAAAATAATTATTTAATAATAAATTACTTTAATTTAAATATTTTTTATGTAAAATTTATATCATCACAGAACTGGGTTCTAGGTGACGTCAGATGCGCAATCATACAAAAATCAATCACGCTTTTACCTCACCTTTCTTTTTCCACCATGGTTACTACATACTTTTCGCAGTGTTGCATTCGTATTCGGCACACAGTAATTGTTTGTCAATGTATTTGGGCTTTGGTTGCTAAAATAAGCGAATATAAACATACTATCAAGTTTTACTATTATTTGAAAACTTGTACGTAATTATAATTGCATTAGAAAAATGTGTAAAGTTGAATTTTTGCGGGCCCCCAAAAGTCAGGGCCCCGGGCGCGCGTCCGCCGTTAAATCCGCCTCTGCCGACGGCATAAATTGTTGAGAGACAGAAGCCTTAATGGTGCCCATCCGAGAGTTGATCTGCCTCGGACTGTAAAGGATCCGTCCCCAGACCGAGGGAAGTTTGCTTCCCTAGGGAAATCACCAGACTTCATGGAGTTGCCAAGCGATATTCGGCCACGACAAGGCGCCAGAGTCCGGTCATTGCACGGCGTCGGTCAATATTGTCCCCATCATCGTTATAGGCACGCCCGCACCTATAGACTAGACTATGATTAAAACCGAGATCATTCTCGCAGACGTTTTTACCCTGTAGTACCTTATTTGGTGGAGAAGGGGAGCTTCCTTTATGGCTTGTCTCAGAATACAAGATAAGCCTTCACCATCTGATCTTCCATGGGTATAAGTGCAGCCCGTGATTGCAATAACCCCACCCTTTAGTAATTTCATTGATTGGAAAGGAGCTCAAAAAAATAGAAAATCAAAAAATATTTAAATTCAAAAGCAATTTTGCACTATAGATGACATTGCATTACCCACTTCCATCCTATTTTGAAGGGATTTATGGCTGCACAAAGCAAATGTCGTCATCATCATCATCATCATCATCATCATCATCAGGGCCGCCGAGGGGGGTGAAATCCGAGATTTTTGTCACGCGACGACTGTCGAGCACATTATGTGACACGTAAGCAATAAAAATTTAAAAATCATCTTTTTATTTAATGTTTGCATTTTGTATATGTAATGTATCGAATTTTGAATTTATTGTACATTTTTTTAAGTAAATGTTTAAAGTTTTATATGATTTTTTTTTATTAAATCAAATGATATACTTTTTAAGTGGGGCCCAGACCAGACTTGTCATGGGCCCGAAAATTTCTCTCGGCGTCCTTATTATTATTATTATATACATATAACAATCACTTACATGCAAATTTATCTTTATTACTTGTTTATCATCATATACATCATAGTTTCATTTAAGAGACATTTCAATGGCCCTTTATAATCTTTTATAAAAATATAATTTTAAAGTTTCCGAAAGAAATTTAAAACATTACCGGAAAGACTGATTTACAACAATTTATTCTTATCAGAAGTTAAACAATAATATATATTATTTAATAAGGTGGCAGTGGCACATAGACTAGGTAATGAAATATAAAAATATAATGCTTACAATGTAGTATATCAAATATCTAAAGTTCATCATTATCACTGATAAACTTTAAATATTTATTTATGAGAATAAATGACAAATCAATGATGTCTTCTTAATTGAAGCATTTATCTCATAGAAATTAAATGCTTTTACAAATATGACAGGATAATGATTTTATACATACAAATCTTCATTCATATATTCAAAATGCATTTGAGATCTTTATTTTCTTTTAGCTTTAACCAGCTAGTTTTAAATGTAGTCATAATTTTCTGGAATGGTATTTCTTCAAACACTGAACAAGCTGTATTTGTGCGAGTAAATGGTTCTAAAAATCAATCATAAAAAAATTAAGTGAAAGAAGCATCAAAATTTCAAACTTTCATTAGATTTTTTTTTACCTTCAATGCAAATATATTTCCAATGCCCTTTTTTATTTTTCTGTGATTTATAAGACATAACAGTATGTTTTGGCAATTTACATCCTAAACGTATTGATGCAACATCTTTACTGAAACTAAAAAAGTGATAAGATAAATTGTTTAACTTGATTAAAATCTTTTCCTTAGATATTTTATTAAAAGTATATATTATAAACATCTTTTTAAAAAGATTTAAAGTTAAAAAAAAATCTTTTGGAAAGCATCTTTTTAAAAGATGTATTCCAAAAAGCCACTTATAAAAAAAAAAGTAATTAATAGATCAAGAATGAAAATAGATAAAAATAAATAATATTTGCATATATTTTTGTTTCTTTTGTGTGCATATTCATTATTTCAGAAACATCATCATGAAACATTAAGACTCAAATAAAAAAAATTGCTCTGTATTTTCATCTTGTTTTTCATCAATCTCAAATCCAATATCAGGTGTGTTTAGTTTATACTGAAATCAATGATTCATTCTTATATTGATATCAGTTTTAGGAGGAATAGAAACAAATGATAATTTTTTTTATTGATTCTATGTTTTTCATATGAAATTTTATGATGTCTATGATGATACTGGAGCTGAGAAAACTTTCAGTGGATAAACTATTTGAAGTACACTTGAAAAGTTAGAAAGGCTGAAGAAATTATGATTTATGGTTTTATTTATTTAAGTTCACTATACATTACTACTTTTTGTTAGGAAAAGTTTGTAATTTTCTATTTTGTTTTTAAAATTCTAAAACATAAAATACAATTTCAATTTACAAGCTATTCCTATAAAGAAGTAAGCAGCCTGGAACAAAATATTATTGTGGCCATATTTGATTTGTAGTTTCTTCATTACAGTTCAATCTTTGCAAAAAGTTGATTTATTTTAAATTTCAATAAATAGTAATATTATTGGTTTTTTTGTTTTTCATTATTATTATTATAACTCAAAATACAACATAAATGAAAATATATAAAATTCTAATTGAATATAAACATTGCAGTTTTCCAGCATGTACAGCAAAAAAAAAAAAATAAATAAAAAATTGTACTTTTTCTAAAAATCTTTATTCAGAAAGTTGGAATCTATAGGTGATAAATATTTTCCATGTATATTATATAAAATAATATAAATCATCAAACAAAAACTAAGTAATCCTATAGATTATTACAGTAATACATTGTTATGTTCTCTTGAACAATTGAACTAATCTTAAAAGGAATGGCATTATTAAAAAGCTTTTATCTTGGCAATAATGCAAGATTATGCTGATGCTGCTTTCATTTTAACTCAATAATTTCCTTTGTGTCCAAATTAATTGCCAATCTTTTTGTCATTCTTCATTATTTTGTATAGCTCTTTGGAAGATCTTTTTTAAAAATTTTGTCCATTTTATATATATATATAGGAGAGCATATTTACATCTTCATTTTTATGTGTTTGATGACAAGTTTACAGTATTTTTATAATTTGTTCTATAATTTACATTATTAAATTTTTTTGAATGAATATTTATTTTGATTTTTATAGTAACAATTTTACGTAAGATGGTTTAAAAATTTGGATCCTAATGGCATTAAGAATGGAATAGGTAGCAAATTTTGTACACTGTAAATTATTTTCTTGGGTATGGTGAATAA